>JAKJHU010000299.1:0-245861 GCA_022316685.1 Progne subis subis | reverse complement strand
GTCTGGGTGCCCCAAGGCTCCTCTCCTGCCTGCTTTCAGCCCTGGGCAAATGTCTGTTCCTGTGCTTAAGGAGCAGGATCTGTGCCTTTCTGTTTCTGTCTTGGCTTGCCGTGGCTTGGCAGCTGGAACTTGTTGTAAGATGAAGAGGAATTGAACCCAGAGCCAAAAGCTGGTGGGCAGTGAAGTGCCAGAGCTGCAGTTTGGGAGCAGAGGGGTAAATGCAGCTGCAGGATCTCTACCTGCTTCTTCCAAAGGGAGGATTCACAGCAATTAAACACCATGAGAAGCCCCATGGGCAGCAACAGGGGAAATAAAGAGCTGTAAAATGAGCTGTATTAAAAGCAGGGAAGTTTAGCAAGGGAAATTACTTGCGATGTGTTGGAAAGGGGAGGTTTGTAATTTGTGTTGCAGAAAATGGTGTATAGTTAGGGGAGAAAGCTGCAAGATGTGTGTGCAAGGCAGTGTCTGTTCTCAGCAGATTAAACAGCAAACATTTAAAGTTCACATCCAGGAGTTTTAACAGAGTGAGCCAAGGGATTGCTAACTAGGAAGTTAATGTTTTTGATAAGTTTACATCAAGGAAAGTGATATGAGGAGTTGATAAATGGGATTTAGGAGCTGCATAAGGGCCCCCCTGTATCTCAGCCTTTCCAGGTAGAACAATGGAATGGCTAATGCAAGGCTCAGCTCATCAGGAGTTAGGAGGGAGCAGATTGAGAGATGGGATCAGCACTGCAGACCTGTTTGCTATCTCATCACAAAGGTCTGTTGAGGTCTGGTGGATGCAGAGAATGGTGTTGCTTCTGCGCATGGCACTGTCTGACTTGGCTACCCTGTGGTATTGCACTTTGGAACTCAGAGCAATGCAAACTAAATGTAGCACATGTTAAATGTGGCAGAACGGGAGCAGTTACAGCTCTTCGAGAGACATTCACATCAGCCGCCTCGGTGGAGAAATGGAGGTTTCCCGCTTGAATACCTTGTGGTCCCACAGCACCTGACATTACAGAGAGCTGGTGCCAAACCCCTCCAAATACCACCATAAATACCACATGTCACATGAGACACAGGCTTTGGTTCCCTGCTCTCTAATGTCCAGGAATAACTGCATATCCAGGCTTAGGTGGGGTGGCTGATCCCAAACTTCCCAGGACAGGGAGGGTGTGCAGCCACTACACACTGTGATCCCAGGGGATTGCAGTGTGTTGTGTCTCCCTGGTTCCTCAGGCTCAGTGTTTGCAGCAGTTGTAGCACTTTGCAAGGCTCGTGTAGCACAGTGAGGTGCCTCTCCCTCCAGACTAAGCAGTTTTGTTCTTGTGCTTTCCCTCCTCTTCTAGCTCAATAGTTGCGTATCAGCCAGCAGGTGACAACAGCCACACGTTTGATGTGACAGCAATGTTCAAGTCCATCGGGATCTTCCTGGGGATATTCAGTGGATCTTTTGCAATGGGAGCAGCTACTGGAGTTGTGACAGCTTTAATATCCTTTTCATGCTTTGATTTTTTTTTCCAAGTGTTTGCATAACAGCTTATTATTTTTTGCTGCACTGCATTTCACCCAGAAGTTTTATTTTTTTCCCCCTAAATTAATGAAGGACAGTGCCATAGCCTTTTTAGGGGCGGACTGTGTAGCTGTGATACACAATTGGATTTGATATGCTGTTAGCCTGCAGTGTCTCTCCAAATTGTCCTTAACCATCTGCAACGTCACCAAGTTCACCAAACTTCGGGAGTTCTCGTTGCTGGAGACCGGCTTGTTCTTCTTGATGTCCTGGAGCACATTCCTGCTGGCTGAAGCGTGTGGCTTTACAGGCAAGCTCCAGCACAGCCCTGCCTCTGGGATGGAGATCTGCAGGGGTGGTGGGGCCACTGAGTTTTGCTTCTCTCAGGATCAATTGTAGCTGGGGATCTCCCTCTGCTTGCAGAAGTGTAATGATTCTGGGTTCTGGGGTTACTGCATTAAGTTCCCTACAGGCCTGAGGTGCAGCTCAGCTCCCTTTTCCTGACCAGGAGTCTAACGTGATGCTCTGCTCCCCAGGTGTGGTGGCTGTGCTTTTCTGTGGGATCACACAGGCCCATTATACCTATAACAACTTATCTACAGAGTCCCAATACAGAACTAAGCAGGTGAGAACTCCTCAGACCCCTTCAGCCTCTCTGAATTTCAAATTCAATATTTTCTCCTTCCTTCTAGCCAGAATTAGGTCCATCTGTCTTCTTACAGCTGCATTTCACTAGGGTTGCTTCTGCAGAAGTATTTATTGCATGACAGATGGGCTAACATGCTTTTCTTGTTAAATCTATATTATGTCTAACTCACTTTTAATTTGTTTTTCTCTTTCAGTTGTTTGAGCTTCTCAATTTCTTGGCAGAAAACTTCATCTTCTCCTACATGGGACTTGCATTGTTCACCTTCCAGAACCATGTCTTTAACCCTACCTTTGTGGTGGGGGCCTTTGTATCCTCTGGAGGCCAATTTATAAGACAGAAAGAAAGGGAGAGGTGCCTCATTCTCAATTTGTGTTTTTCACTCAAATGAGTGGGTTTGTATTTTTTCAATCAGTCTAGCTTTATTTTTAAAAGGGGATTTCTGCCATGTAGTGATGCCTTTGCTGGTTATTTTAAGAAGACAGAGATTATTTTTCCAGCTTTTCTGTTGTTTTTCTTTTCCCTGTCTTCTCTCCTCTTGTGGGCATCTGAATCAGCTGCTGCAGGGACTCATCATTCAAAGTGACCATGATGCCAATGCCAGGCATTGTTATGGGGCACCAGGAGGGGCTTTGCAAAGGAGGGCTGCCTGGTTTAGCTGTTTATTTCCTCTTTTCTCTGCTAGTGCACTTGGTTAACCCTGAAAAAAAGCCTTTTTTTGGTCAAACAGCACAGTTACAGCTACAGTAGATGCCTCTGAATGATGTAATGAGAAAGGATTTCCTGTTCTGCAGGCTGATGCTAACAGGAACAAGGGCCCTGGTATGTCTCATAACAACAAGAATTTTAAAGGAAAGCCAGTTAAATGTACAGAATTATTTTCACCCTTTTCCAGCACTGATGCTAATTTATACTGGTAAACAAAACGTTTTTACCAGTGCTGGTCCATGGGTTTGCAGCAGGCTCAGCTGAATTTCCCTGATCTGCTTTTGTGGGGTTGCAGTAGGGCAGAAGGGGTGGAGAACAGAGAAATGCCATTTGGGCTGTTATATTGGAATTTTGTGCTGTGCCTCTTCAGTGGGAACTGGCTAACTCGCTGATGAAATAGCTCATTCATGAGAGACATCATGAAATACATCTCTTATGCAAATTGTGATGTTCAGGAAAGAACATAAAAGCTAGAAGCATTTTCCATATTATTCAAGGATGTGCTGAATACTGGCTCCAAGATTATTTTTGCCATCTGGGTGCTGGTATTAAAAGACACAGCTTCAAAGATAAAAAGCAATATGAAGGGGCCAGTGATTCTTGTATCTTGCAGGCTATGAAAATGGAAAGAGTATTAGATTTTCTCTTTTTTCCTTCTCAACGGCTGCTACTTTCATTTTGCTGAATAATCTTTGGGAATGGGACTTGACTTAAAGCTTCAAACCCATCTTTGAAGTGTGGCATGCTGGGGAATGTCAGAGGGGTTGTCATAGCTGTGATAACTTGAGCTTCACGGAAGACAAATAATTCTTGGGGTGCAAAATGGACCTGGCAGCGAGAGTGTACTGTGGGAAATGGTGGTTTTTCCCTCCTCTCACTTGTCTAACATGTCCTTTCATCATTACCTTTGTTTATTTGTGCTTGTTTCTGTATGATATTCCTGAATTGCAGTGTGTGCTGTGTTTCAGCAGGACAGTAGCCTGCTCTTCCCACAGTGCTGTAGCACTCAGAGCTGGATTATTTTCTTTGCAGCCAGAGCACCAGCATTTCTGTGGCTCCCAGTTTCCTTTGGGCAGTAGAAACTGGCTCTGTGTGCAGGTGGGATGTGATGGGAGACATAGGAAGAGCAATTTCCTTAACATGTGCAAATACAGCTTGCTATCTTCCTAGGAAGAGCTGCCAATATTTACCCATTGTCATTTTTACTGAATTTGGGGAGAAGAAATAAGATTGGAATGAATTTGCAGCACATGATGATGTTTGCTGGTACGTTACTGCATCCTTCCTCTGACCATGTGGCCCCTTGGCAGTTCCTTGCCCCTGAGAACCTGGAAATATTCTTTATTCAACTCTAAATCTCTTATGGGCAATGTCTGGAGGGGAGGCTGGGCAGGAAGGGACTCAGTGGTTTGAGATGTAGGAATGAGCTCCTCCTGTCCTGCTTCAAGTGCATGGCACGAGGCAGGAGGAGGGTTTGCCTTTCTGGTCTTGGAAAGAGGGGTGACAAAATCATCACTATTCTCCCCTGGTGGTCCCAGCAGAGGGGCAGCAAGATGTAAACCCCAGGTGGGAAGCTGTCCATGGGGGTGGCCTGTGCTGGGGGCTGACACAGCTCCTGTGCTCTGTCTTCCTGCAGGGCTGCGTGGAGCCATGGCCTTCGCCCTGGCCATCCGTGACACAGCCACGTATGCCCGGCAGATGATGTTCAGCACCACCCTGCTCATCGTCTTCTTCACGGTGTGGGTGTTCGGTGGGGGCACCACAGCCATGCTGTCCTGCCTCAACATCTGGTCAGTGCAGGGCTCCCCTGGCTCAGCATGGCCTCCCCCTCGGCCTGCTCTCACCTCAGGCTGCTTGGGTTTCAGAGACCAGAGGCAAATCCCGTCCTTCCCCCTGGATCCCAACCCTGGCACTGTGTGTGACACTGCTTGTTCTCTCCTCACAGGGTCGGTGTGGATGCGGATCAGGAGAATGTGGTGAGTGTGCTCTACTGGGCACTTCTGCATCCTGACCCTGTGAATGCCTGTCTGTACTCTGCTTCCTTCCAGCTGCAGGAGTTTTTAGCTCCCCCTGTGAAAGAGTTTGCAGTCAGTGGGAGTCACAGCTTTTCTGTGCTCTCTAGTTTTTGTGAGCCTTGTTTTGACTCAGCTGGAAAGAAGGGGACAGAAGCAATGCTGGACTGTTTAGTCACTCCATGTTGCTGCTGCAATAGATTCAGTCTCTTCCTTGCTGGGTTTGAAATAAAACCCAAAATGAGCATGACATGGAGGCTCTGCCTCGTCCCAGTGTCCAGGGCAGTACAGAAACAGCATTTACTGACTTATTTTATGTAGCATCTTCTGCCCCACTTTTACCCATGGGTACCCTCAGCCCCTGCTTACCCCCTTTTCCTGTGGGTAGTTATGTGGCAGCCCCAGAACCACTGACCACACTGAGATCAATGCTGGAGCCCCACAGCCCTAGGAGTTTTCCTGCCTGGTAGTTCCAGCTGTCTCATTCATGTGTCTGCAGCCTGGTCGTGCTGTGGCTGTGGCTCTCCTTGGTTTCAGTGTGGATTCCGTACCTTGGCAATTCATTTTATTCAGAGCTATTTATTGAGCTGTTCACCTCCTGGAGAGAAAGCATCAAATGCAACAGGCAGCCCAGGGCCATAAATCTGTAAGCCAGATTTCTATGAAATGTGTAATTGTATTCACAGTCTCCTCCACACAGTTTTATTTTTTTTTCTCTGACTAAAAGGAAGCCTGGAGTTCCCATAACACACAATTACTTGCATGTAGCAATGTCAGGCGAGATCTGATGGAGGTTGGATCTGTCAGTCACTATTAAATGTGATGTCTGGGTGCAGCTGCTGGCTCTGAGGCACTTTAAACCTCGGGGCCAGACACTGGAAGGTTCTGGCAGCAAAATGGTCACTCTGTGCCTTGATACCACCTCCCTGAGGCAGTTGAATGCTGCTAAATGCAGCCTGTTGTGGTGTGAACGTCCTTATACACACGACAACCCAAAGGCTTCTTCTCAAGAAGCAGTGGGAAAGTCTGTCTCTGTGTCCCCTGGGGATAATCCAGTGTCCCATGGGGTCTCCTGGCCCTGATCCAGGTCATGGCATGTTGTCCTGCCCCTCTTTACTGTTTTGCTCTCCCACAGGGTGTTCCAGAGAGTGAGAGGAGGAGCACGAAGGCTGAAAGCGCTTGGGTTTTCCGCATGTGGTACAACTTCGACCACAAGTATCCTTGGGCAGCAGTCAGTGTATGCCATGTCAGATCCCACTGCCCAGACATCTCTCACTGGGACCATGACTTGCTCCCTGCTTAGCAGAGGAGCCAGTGTTTGCTTTCTCATGACATTGCTGTGTTTTGGTTTGCACCTATTCATGTCTGTGGCTGTGAGAAATGACAATTTCCACCCTCTGTCAGTGAGAATTCAGTAGCAGTTCCATTCAAAGCTGGGCTCTCCATGATTGGAATCCTGAGGCTCCTTAATCCCAGGGGCAGGTGGGCAGGAAGGGGTGAGGGTTTTCTTACTTGCAGTCCCTCTTGGTAGATCCGTGCCTCTCCTCCCTTTCAGATGCTGTGCTGTGAATTAGTGGAGGAGCGATGCTAGGCTGAGGGGCACAGGATGATGGGACAAGCGATGCTGCTGAGCATCTTACCAGGACTGTGCCTGCTGTGTTTGGTTGCATTCTTGTTGCACACCATTACTTCTGTGCTTCCATGCATTTGTGTTTCTTTTCTTTCTGTGATTTCCTTGCAATGCCAAGTCCTTCAGTGCTACCCTCCCAGCCTTTGACTCACCGACATGGCCCCATTCCTCTTTTTTCTTAACCCTCTCTGTAGCTATCTAAAGCCTCTCTTGACACACAGTGGTCCCCCGCTGACCACCACACTCCCAGGGTGCTGTGGGCCTGTTGCCCGGTGCCTGACGAGCCCGCAGGCGTATGAGGTGAGACCTTTAGTTTTCTTTCTGTCACAGTGTTGTGGGTTTGATGTGTTTTTGTTTCTCTTTAGGATGCTGCTCTGCAGCATCAAGCTGGGAGCATGAGGGAAATCAGATATTGGGGCTGATGGATGAACTAATTCCCATGAGTATTTTGCTTTTCCAGCCTGCTGTTAGGTCATGAAGGGGTTTGTGGTGTATTCATGGTGGTTCCTCAGTGACTGGTTCAATTACGTTGTCACATCTGTCCTTCCCCAGGCCCAGTTGGGAGGACACACAATTTCCTATCCCCTGCTTGCTTCCAGCCTTACAGCTGAGCCATTCCTGCAGCCCTTTCAGCTGCATCACTCACAACCAGAAAGTTAGCCAGCATTGCCATGCCCAGGGGCCCCTTGCAGTGGCAGCTATCCATGCCAGGAGTCTTCTTACCCTGTCTGCACAGTATCAGCATCAGGTTTCCTGACAAATCAGAAATGGCTGTGATGGGTCAGAAATGCAATTCCTGTGCTCATGAGTATTTGATCCAGTCAAAGCCACAAATGCTGCATTCCCCGAGTACTTGGCAATGGCACCAGAAAGAAGAGAGCCGGGAGAGCCCTTTTAGGCAGTCTGCAGAGAAATTCTGCATGGCATGAGCCACCTGGGCTCTGAGATGTGTGTCATGTCTGATTCTGGTCATGGTGCAGGAGAGCCTGTGACTCAGTGCCTCTGTCTCTGCTCAGTCACCATCACCATGCGATTGTAAATAGCCATTGTGGAAGAGTTTAACAGCACTTTCACACAGAATGTCTAGGTTGGAAGTGACCTTCAAGATCATCGAGTCCAACCCATGCCCTAACACCTCAACTAGATCACGGCATTGAGTGCCACATCCAGTCTTTTTTTTAACACATCCAGGGATGGTGATTCCACCACCTCCCCGGGTGGACTATTCCAGTACTTTATCACTCTTTCAGTGAAAAACTTTTTTCCTAATATCCAGCCTATATCTCCCTTGTTGCAGCTTGAGACTGTGTCCTCTTGTTCTGTCCGTTGTTGCCTGAAGAAAGAGACTAACCCCCAGCTGACCACAGTCACCCTTCAGGAAGTTGCAGAGAGTGATAAGGTCACCTCTGTGTCTCCTTTTCTCCAGACTAAAGAACCCCAGCTCCCTCAGTCATTCTTCATATGGCTTGTGCTCCAAGCCCCTCACCAGCCTCGTTGCCCTCCTCTGGACACGCTCAAGCATTTCAATGTCTTTCCTAAACTGAGGGGCCCAGAACTGGACACAATACTCAAGCTGTGGCCTGACCAGTGCCGAGTACAGGGGAAGTATGACCTCCCTACTCCTGCTGGCCACACTATTCCTGATACAGGCCAGGATGCCATTGGCCTTCTTGGCCACCAGGGCACACTGCTGGCTCATGTTCAGCCGGCTATCGACCAGTACCCCTAGGTCCCTTTCCTCCTGGGCACTGTCCAGCCACACTGTCCCCAGCCTATAATGCTGAAGGGGGTTATTGTGGCCAAAGTGCAGGACTCTGCAATTGGACTCATAAAACTTCATCTTGTTAGACTCTGCCCATCCATCCAACCATTCCAGATCTCTCTGCAGAGTCATCCTACCTTCCAACAGATCGACACACGCTCCCAGCTTAGTGTCGTCCACAAATTTACTAATCAAAGACTCAATTCGCTCAT
This sequence comes from Progne subis subis, assembly GCA_022316685.1. Lineage (NCBI taxonomy): Eukaryota > Metazoa > Chordata > Aves > Passeriformes > Hirundinidae > Progne > Progne subis. The sequence goes on along the minus strand of JAKJHU010000299.1, from coordinate 237,390 downwards.
CCATGTCATCAATAAAAATATTGAACAGAACTGGCCCCAGCACAGACCCCTGAGGGACACCACTGGTGACTGGCCACCAGCTGGATGCAGCACCATTCACCACCACTCTCTGGGCCCGGCCATCCAGCCAGTTCCTAACCCAGCAAAGAGTGCTCCTGTCCAAGCCATGGGCTGCCAGCTTATCCAGGAGTATGCTGTGGGAGACAGTGTCAAAGGCCTTGCTGAAATCCAAATAGACAACATCCACAGCCCTTCCTGCATCCACCAGGCAGGTCATAAAAGGAGATCTGGTTGGTCAAACATGACCTACCTCTCCTAAACCCGTGCTGGCTGGGCCTGAGACCCTGGCCATCCTGTAAATTCTGTGTGATGACACCCAGTATAAACTGTTCCATTATCTTGCCAGGTACTGAGGTCAGGCTGACTGGTCCATAATTACTAGGATCTTCCCTCCCACCCTTTTTGTGAATGGGTGTCACACTGGCCAGCTGACAGTCATCTGGAACCTCGCCAGTGAGCCAAGACTATTGATAAATGATGGAGAGTGGCTTTGCAAGCTCATCTGCCAGCTCCCTCATTACCCTGGGATGGATCCCATCTGGGCCCATAGATTTATGAGTATCCAAGCATCTCAGCAGTTCTCTGACTGCCTCGTCTTGGATAATGGGAAGACCATTCTGTTCCCTGACACCATCAACCAACCCAAGAGAACAGTTGTCTTGAAGGCAAGTCATCTCCCCACTGAAAATGGAGGCAAAGAAGGCATTAAGCACTTCTGCCTTCTGCTTATCTTCTGCCTTCTGCTTATCTGCAGTTACTAAGTTCCCTCCCTCATCCAATAGAGAACAAAGGATGGCCTTACCTTTCCTTTTACCATTAATATATTTGTAGAAACATTTTTTATTATCCTGTACAGAAATCGCCAATTTAAGTTCAAACTGAGCTTTGGCCTCCCTAATGTTTTTCCTACATGCTCTAGCGGCCCCCTTAAATACTTCCTGGGAGACCTGACCCTCCTTCCAAAAATGATACATCCTCCTTTTATTCCTAAGTTACTCCAAAACCTCCTTGCCCATCCAGGCTGGACGTTTACCTTGTCGACTCCTCTTTCGGCACACAGGGACAGTCTGTTCCTGTGCCCTCAAAATTTCTGTTGTGAAGCACGCCCAGCTTTCCAGAACTCCTTTGTTTTTAAGGGCTTCTTCCCAAGGAACTCTCTGAATAAGCCTCCTAAATAGGCCAAAGTCTGCCCTACGGAAGTCCAGTGTAAGAGTCTTATTGGTGTTCCTCCTGATTTCACCAAATATCAAGAACTCTATAATTTCATGATCACTCTGCCCCAATTGGCGTCCAACCACCACATCTCCCACCAGCCCATCTCTATTTGCAAACAGCAGATCTAACATAGTCCTTCCCCTGGTGGGCTCACTCACCAGCTGCGACAAAAAGTTGTCCTCCATTCACTCTAAAAATTTCCTGGACTGCCTCTTTTCTGCTGTATTATGTTCCCAGCAGATGTCTGGCAGGTTGAAGTCACCCACAAGAACAAGGGCTGATGATCCTGAAACATTCTCCAGCTGCTTATAAAATAAGTTGTCCACCTCTTCCTCCTGGTTGGGTGGACGATAACAGACTCCCAGCAGGATGTCAGCCTTGTTGGCTTTCCCCTTAATTCTTACCCATAGGCATTCAACTCCATTAGTTTCAATACTTATGGTGTCAAAAGCCTTCATAATATAAAGGGCCACCCTTCCACCTCTTCTCCCTTTCCTGTCTCTTCTGAAGAGCTTGTAGCCATCGAGTGCAGTGCTCCAGCTATGTGACTGATCCCACCATGTTTCTTTGATGGCAACTACATCATAGCTTTGCTGTTGCACCATGGCCTCCATCTCTTCCTGTTTGTTACCCATGCTGTGTGCATTGGTATACATGCACCTCAGCTGGGCTACTGATTTCACCCCTAACTCAGGCTTACCACCCTTGGGCCTGCTTCCAGGCAGCCCAGCTGCATCCCCTTCCCCCTTCAAACGTAGTTTAAAGCCCTCTCAATGAGGTCTGCCAGTTCATGAGCTAAGAACCTTCTGCCCTTAACAGAGATATATCCTATCTGGTTCCAACAGAGCAGGTGCCGTAAAAGTTGCCTCATGATCAAAGAATCTGAAATTTTGTAGATGACACCAACCCTTAAGCCACTTGTTAATGATATGAGTTCTATTTCTTTCATCATTTTTCTCTGCTATCAAAGGGACTGAGCAGAACACTACCTGGGCTCCTGTCTTATCAAACACTTGACCCAGTGCCCTAAAGTCCCTTTTAATCACCTTGACACTCCTCTTTTCAATCTCATCACTGCCCAGCCTGGAGTATCAGCAGTGGGTAATAATCAGAGGGCTGAATCAGCGCAGGAAGTCTCTCAGTGATATTTTGTACCCAGGCCCCAGGGAGGCAGCAGACTTCCCTGTGGGATGGGTCCAGGCGACATATGGGGCCTTCTGTTCCTCTCAGAAGGGAGTCACCTACTACGATTACCCTTCTTTTCTTCTTGATGTTAGAGGTGGTGATGCATCTTTCAGGTGAATCATAACTGGGAGGCTCACTGAGCAGATAATTTCCCTCTAAATCAGCTGAATCATCTGGCTGGCTCTCTAGATCCAGGGCCTCATACCTATTCTGAAGTGGCACCTGGCTAGGGAATGGGGGTTGGGAGGAGTTTTTATTATTACCTCCCTGAGCAGGGACCAATTTTCACTCCCCTTCATCTACCAGGTACCCTTCTATTGCCTGGGAGTGGGAGGCATATGAGTCCTCTGAATCTTGATGGGCCTCCCTTAAAGATGGAAGGGCTGAACTCCACCAGTCTATTTCCCTTTCACTTTCCCTGATACTCCTTAACCTTTCAACTTCCTCCCTAAGTTCAGCCACCAGAGTGAAAGGAGGTCGTTCACCTGTTCACATCTCAGGCATGCCTCCTCCACAACACCCCCCGAAACCACCAATAAGCTCAAACACTCCAGGCTGGAATGGGTCTGTACAGATGCATCCTTTTTGGAGGGCTCCACTTGGTCACATACACTTGTACCAACCAGTTTTCGACCGTGTTGAAACCATTACTGACAGAAACCCCAAGACCAACCAGCCAGCAGAAACACCTCAAACAACACACACCACACCCTACTAGCAAGAGAACTTGTAACCCTGCCTGCTTGCCCTGCCTGCGTGAACTGTCGTGCAAACTGCTGTGGTCATACCCCAGAGATGTGCCACACCCCTGTTCCCCGTGCTTCAGGTCACTGCGCTCCCTAGAGGCCTCTTATAAACAGTCACTCAGCAACTAGGGAAGCTCCACCCTTCATTCCTGAATGACTCACAAATGCAAGCAACCTCCTGTTTCTTCCCCAGAATCAAGAGCAGCTGAAGGACGATGACTCCGACCTCATTCTGAATGATGGGGACATCAGCCTGACGTACGGGGACTCCACGGTGAACACTGACTCGGTGGCGTCCAGTGGCACGTCCCAGCGGTTCGTGGGGAACAGCTCAGAGGATGCCCTGGACCGGGAGCTGGCTTTTGGGGACCATGAACTTGTGATCCGGGGAACACGCCTGGTCCTGCCCATGGACGATTCGGAGCCCCCATCAAATGTCCTGGATAACGCAAGACATGGTCCAGCATAAGGTTGCTTGATTTAATTGACAGTAATATTTGCATATATGATCAAGAAGTATGTACTACCTAAAGTCTAATGCATGTCTCAAAATGTCTAAGCTGTATAAATATTATTTATATGGTGTCAAAAGAATATAAATATTCTCTGCCAAGCACTTCTAAAGAACAAGCTGCAAATTTAAGTTAAAAACTGTTGATTGCACTATGTAGGGTGGAATTGTTTTAGCATAAGTCTTTTGCACACAGTGAGCTTTGTTAATGTGATTTGATGAAGGGTTTAGTTCCCAGCGGGTGAGTAAAGGAGCTGTGACTCCCTGTTCATCCTTTGAACCTGGGAGAGGAGGGTAGGGAGTTGCTGGTGAACAGTGGAAATTGCTTTCTAGTCCGATGAGGATTGTTGAGTTTCGTTTGGTCTTTGATCTTTGGATAGTCACATTTGAAATATCAGCAGAAAATCTGCCCACAGACCCTCTCACCAGGCAGTGGATGGTGATAAACTTGTTTCACTGTGGGAACCTGGAGACTTGCTGCTTTTTAGTGACCCTCTGCCCAAGCCCTGCTTTAGTAGACTCATGGCAGACCCCAGCCAAAGCTGACAGCAAGGGCTGCGAGTGTCCGGCTGCTTGGATGGGAGCAGGAGAGAAGGATGGTTGGTGTCTGTAGTTGTGTTCAGGAGAAGGAGGCAATCCTACAGAAACTACACCAGGCATGCACAGATTTTAGGTCTGAGTCTATCTTTCAGCTGTGGCTCGAGCAGCTTTCTAGAACCAGCCATCAAATTCTTATTTGGCAACTAAATTTCACATTTGGGAAGTGGCCGTGTCTTTGCGTGGGTGAATCCCTGTCCTGCAGTCACAGATGTAGCCAAGGTATGCAGAGCTGCTGCAGCTGCACATGGGGTTGTGGAGCCCAGCCAACCTCAAACTCGAGCTTTAGGGCTGCAGATCCACACGGTACCTCCGGAGCTCTCCAGAGGCATCAAGCTGGTACTGAAGGGGAGCTGTCTGTCCGTCCTCCCACAGAGTCAGAAACCATTGCACTTTGGTCATTCCTTAGCATGCTGTGTGTCTGCAGTCCCAACCCGACCTTTCTTGTGTCTCTTATCATATAATGAGAAATGTTTGCGAGTTGATTTTTGGTTTTAATTTACGTTTTTATTTTTCAAGGAAGAGAACAGAACAATTTGCGATTTCACAGTACTGTTAAAGGATTTATTCTGTAGTTATAGGAATGGCTAAAGGTGCAGTGAAACTGTTAACCCTGATATCTTTTTTCTCCTGGAAAGAGGGAATCGTGGAAATTTACTGTACGTAATTTTATTGTCTATTTTATCTACAGTTTTGCTATACAAACCTTTCAGGGTTACTGGTGCACTAAAGGTCCATTCTGGAGTTAACCCTCCCCGGAGGGCTTAAATAGAGGTATTTAAAATGAAAATACATGAAAAAGAGCCAGGTGAGTCTGAGCACTCACAGCTCCCATTAGCTGTCTTTGGAACAAACTCTGCATCTCTCAGGATCTGACCCTGAGACCTCAGAGCAGTGTCCCCACAGCTGTTTTCCCCAGCACCACCTGAGAGTTAGAGGAGACAGAAAATCCTGACGTTTCAAGTGTATATGTATAGTTGAGAAAATAAATCCACATGGTTGTTTTTTGGGTTTCTTTTCATTTTCTCAGGTCTAAGTAATATTGCCTTAAATTTATGGATGTGAAACGATAATTATTTTGGCAGTTTATCCCAAAGAAAATGCTTTTTTTTTCATTCTGAACAAAATGTGTAAGTGTTGCCATAGGACTTCCCTAGAAAGGAGGGGTAATGATCTGTTTATATTTGGGTATATTTGGGGCATCTTCCTTGCACCTGTAAATGGCATCCCGCTGTTAACAAAGTTGGATTAGCACTGGCCTTTGTTTCCTACTATGCAGGAATTCCATAAAGTGAGTGTGCATTTTTTATGTCTGTAACTTAACTTCATGTGTTTAAAAAAACAAAAACAAAAAAAAAAAAGGAGGAAAAAAAAAAGTAGGAACCTGTTGATTTTAGGCTTACTGCATCACTTCTACATCCTGGTTTTTGTTCGTTCTGCCTTTTTGAAGAGGTATGATAAATAACTACCTCTTGTTTTTTCTTGTATAGCCTGACTATGAATTCAATTTACAGAGTTGGTGCAGCTGGAGGTGCAGGACAGTTCTGCTGCCCCAGGGCTCCCTCCCAGGCATTCCCAGCTGAGATGCAAATTTGCTGCTAGGTGGCTACCAGCTGATGTTTTCCTATGGCTGTGGTAGCATTCCTCTCTTCCTCTGACCCTTTGACTTCAGTAATTTATCCACTCACTGTAAACTTGCCAACACATTACTCATAAGCCTCAACTTTTACACCAATAACAGTTCAGTTAGTACATGAAAGGAAAAAAAGTTAACCAATGATGATTTTATGGGTTACGTTATGATCCATATATAATATAATGTAACCAGGACTGTTTCGAATAGCCTTAGTCAATTAATTAATCTAAGCTTAAATTCATGAGTGATTTCATAAATGAATGGGATTTGTCCTCAGCTGATTATTTTCTGTGCTGGGCTGCAGCAGAGCACACAGGAATGCCTGATGTGCAGAGGCAGAGCCCTGATGCTTTGTGCTGCAGATGGAGTTAAGGGTACCTTGGAGAATCAGGGCCTGAGACCTTTGCCAAATAGATAAGACAGCCCTGAGGAGGCACTTTAGAGTCCCCACAAAGATTTAGAGAAGGTGCTCTTCTTCTGTAAATTGAATTTTCATGGTTTTTGCACATGAAAAAAGCATTGTAGGTAAAGTTATGATTTGTACTGGTACTGTCGATTTGTGTGGCAATGGCATTAACCCCATAGCTATGGTGTTTGTGCAGCTGATCTGTGATAGCTGATGATCACTATTGGACCTTCTGTTTACACTGACTAAATCCTTTTCTGTTGCATTGTACTGTGAAAGAAGGATTATGGGCCTATAAAAGACTTTTTTTTTTTTTTTTTTTGAATTGTGTGTACTGTTTCATTAATTCACATGGAAATAAATCTGTAGCAAAGTGACAACGTGCTGCTTGACCTTTTGAGACCAGTTTGTTTATGGCCTTTGGCAGCAGCCACGGATGCTGGACCCCAACGACTGGAGGGCAGCTGGGCTGGGTTGCACACACTGCCTTCAGCCCAGCTCCTGGGACACACCTTCCTTGCAGGAACAGCGCTGGGGAGCCAAGCTGTGCTGGTTGCCAAATGCTCCTCCAGGAGCAGCAAATCCAGCTGGGATGGTGCTGCTCATTCCCAGCCCTGGGGCAGTGAGTGGACCTGCATAGAGGCATCACCATAGGGTGTTTGCAAAATCAAGGTTCCTGAGCTTTCCCAGGCTTTTATATCCCCAGGACTGTTGAATTTGCACTTGGGCTCCTGGCTGGTGATTCTGCCCTCTGACTCCCGCCACACCATTTTTTTTTTTTGGTGCTTGCTGAAAAAGCAAGTTGTTCAAATGCTTTACAATCCTTCAGTGCAGAGGGCACCTCAGAAACTTCAGGAATCTTTTTCTGAGGGCTCTGGTTCACAAAGGACAGTTTTCATCCCTTGGGTGGTGTAAAACCACATTGTTACAGCTCTGCCTGGCTGCAGGAGGGTAGCCCTGATACCTATGTACCACACTTATCTCCCACCCATATCAGCGGGCAGCTGAGGCGGTGTCTATGCTGCTTTCCAAAGGGACTGTGGCCTTTGTGTAGGGTGGTGAATCCTAAGCTGTCCTGCTGGGCTGTTCCAAAACAGACTGCAGCTCACAAAAACTGAGCAAAAGGGGCTTGCCTGGAATCACACTGATTGTGGGTGGCCTGTGCTACTGGAAGTCACAGCAATGGGACAGGAAACAAAGGTGTTATATTATTTTCTTGATATGAAATGATGCCAATTCCGCTGTACACTACCAACTCAACATCTCAACAGTTGGAATAAACACCACTAATCCCACTGGATGTGTGCTGTCCAGCCCAGCTTGGGTTGGACTCGGGCATGTAATTAAAACACACAAGGACATAATTTAGCAATTGAACAAATGCCTTTTGGCAACCCTTCACCTTCCCAAATCCTCAGAAGAATTGCAGCAGACCCCTTCGAATGTATTGTTTCCTTGAAACAAAGTGTAATTCAGGCCCCTCACCATTGATGAGTGGTATCCCCAGCACCCAAAATGTAGCTGGGATCCTCTGGTCTGTATCCACCCTCCCCAGCACAGGCAGCTACAGCTGGGCACCCACTGGGCCAGGAGCTGGCATCTCATATCAGCCAAGCAAACATATTTTGGATAGGTGCTGTTCAGAAGAACAGCAAGCAGGGACGAGGCAGTTCCCTGCATGGTCTAGGGGGGAGGAACTTCCCCTGCAGGCAGGTGCACAGAGCTGTCATTTACTGATTAGTCCCTGTTTTATTAGTTCTGTTCAGTTTGAGCTGATGAGGGGCAGCTTTCAGTCAGTACCAGCTGTCCACCTTCATGTGGGGATCAGTAAAGCACTGGGAAATGGGCCAACACTGGGTATCTACAGCCTCAAAAAAATCACAGGGCTGTTTTTAGAGCAATCCTGTATTGCCATGCCCAAAGCCACAGACAGTTCTGCACCCTTGGCTCTGCATCTCCACATCACGCTGGGGTAGCATTTATATGAGGTAAAATTTTAAAAAAGCAAGGCTTTGATTCTTCTTCCTTATCTCATCATGGCCTGCAAGGAGCTCTGGTCCTTGCTGGATCCTCTAGATGGCAATATTGGAAAGGACAGCAATTGTTCATCACCACTGTGTCCCTGCAGATCCAGGCCATGCAGAGCCCAGCCCACCCCAGCTCCAGAGACCCTCCTCATGCCCTGCTGGGTTCACCACGCCTCATGCACCATCCAGCTGAGTCCTTATTAGCACAAAGGAGAGGAGACCCTATTGCAACACCAACTACTCTGACACCCTGAGCCCCCTCGCAGGAGCCACCACCTTCTCAAACACCTGGGAGTATGGAGATGCTCAGACATCTGCCCTGTGCTTTGTTTTCCCCTTTAAGCCCAGCTGCTTGTTGGCCATTTTTTCCTATTAAGCTTTCAGCATGAGGAATTTAAGGCCAGTGGCCATAAGTTGACTGCAGGATGAGTTTTGGTTAGAGATGAGCTGCAGCCCTTGCTGGAACTGCTGATGCATCTCAGAGCTGGTTCAAACCCTCCCCACCAGCACTGAGCCCGCAAGGGCACCTTCCCTTACAAACTCCCCATGGCTCATGAGTGTGTCTCACATCCCCCAGGCATTAGGCCATTCCTAGCACTAGGCTTTGCTGACATCTGCAGCCAATTTGTGGTCATCATGGCTGTTTGCGGTGTTGCGAGAGGACTTTCTCTTGTCACAACTCCAAAAAAGTGTTTCTCACCAGATGTGGGGAGTTTTATGGAGGAAACTTCTTGGTGAGGTGAAGAGAGGAGGTGGGGGTGGAAGTGCCTCTCAGATCCCAGTGGGCCCAAATATAATCTCACAACAGTAAATTGCAAAAAACTCTTTTGGCCACATGTGTCTGTGACTGGAGAATAATTGGAAGACGAGACAAGTAATATGGAAATGGAGAAATTGTGTCTTTGTTGACAACTCTAACAAAATCTGCCAAGCTGATGAGGGAACCCAGGGACTGGGAGTGTTTGTGTACTCTCTGTGTCCAGTGCAGACATAGCAACGCTGCCCAGCACAAACACTGTGTGTGCCCCCTACTTTCCACCTCCCGCACTCAGCTGGGAGCCATGTGTGTCTCATTTATCCCAAAGACATTTGCAACACACCTGGTGCCTTTGGCCACGTTAACATCAGAGGCTGCTTTGCACCTTGGTGGCAGGGGCAGCACTGGAGACTATAGTAATGTACCCCCCACTCCCGAGTGAGCATTTCTCTATAAGGAAAAGGGTTTCAGCTTATCCGAAACATAAGGAAACCAAACTAGAAAGTTCTGTGTCTTTCTCTTTGTAATTGGCTCAATGCCAAGAGAGAAGCACCTGTTGGACCTTGTCACAGTCCTTCAAAGTCTGTACCTCTCCTTATTGGCAATTTGCCAGTGGAACCCACCTAGACTATTAAGTACTAAAGGGATTACACAAAAGAACCAAAGAGCTTTTCAGGAGTGCCTTACCACTGTCAGAATGCTCTCTGCACTGTGTTCGACCTGCAATTTCTTTGTCTGTTTATGTTTATTATTTTCCTTGTTAGTAAAAGCTTTTATTTTACAAAGCATGTCCGGGGAAGTTGTCTCGCTATGTGATTTAAGCCATTTATCTGAACAGGGCTGGACCCTGGGAGGTATTAGAAACCAATATAAATGGCTGCCCAAGCAGGGACCTGTCATATTGACAGGACCCGTTCAGTTTTTTTTTTTGTTTTGTTTTGTTTTGTAGACATGCCCTCAGTCTATATCGGCCTTTTCATCTTGGTCATGTTTTTAAAGCGAGCTCGTGGTGGTTTTTGGGCGTGAAAAAAACACATGATGGGTCTAGGAGCCAGGGGGGATTCCCCGACCAAACGCCTGCCCGGTGGAAGGGGGTCGTTAGCCGGGGGAGACCGATCCTGGAACGCCGAGCGGAAAAAGTCCCGAAGGAACCTGTAAGGCTGGCAGAGCCGGAGCCAAGGCAGACCACTGCATGTCCGAAAAGGATCGGGGGAATCGACCAAGGGGGGCTGGAACGCCACAAGAAGCCGATTCGGTGAGTGGAATCAGCCATTAGAAGCAGAGCGAGACATTAATTGTTATTTTGATTATAATTTAACAATTTAAGACTTTAATTTGAGAAGAAACACCTTGAAAGACTTGTTAAAATGAGTCTATAAAAAAAAGAAAACCCGAGAGTAGAAACAGGACTTTTAAGACAGAGTGGGGTGAAGGACATGCAGTCTGGAGAAAAAATAAATACTTTGTAACGTCAGAGAGAGAGGAACCCCGTAGAGGGAATTGTAACATACCTTCAATAACAGCAAGAAAAAAAAACGGAGCAAAGCAAATTAAAAAGAAAAAAACGCAGCTCCAAGTGAAAGAAAAAAGCATGCTTTGAATCTGTAATCCTGAAAAGCAGTCTATTCCTTAAACTGCCCCTGAAGGGCATGAGTGAAGCCGTCCGGAAAACTTCACCCTGCCTCCCCACCTCCCTCCCCCACGCAGAAAGAGAACAAGCACTGGCCATGCAAGTTAACCTTCTGAATCCTATATCCCTTTATCCTTCTGTTTCTGTTGTTCCCCTTGTACCAATAATGCTAAAAAGAGAGGCAATTTCAAAGAATGCCGCGCAGAAAATGAAAAACCGCGCCGAAAAAAATAATCTGTTGTGAGTAGCCACATGGCTTGCGCAGCTATCTTTACTGTGTGGTAGAAAGCAGCCTTTGTGGGTGGAGCCATCTGTGCCTACAGCACGCCCACTCTGATACGTCACCGAGTCCTTCCAATCAGCAGCAGGACACGCTCCTTTCATGGGCGGTGCTCACAGTCTCAGCTTTTGTCACCATCCCCAGAACAGGCAGGGACACCCCCAGCTCGGATGACCGTGGGAACTCAGAAAACTATCATCCCCTCCCCCCTCCCCCCCTAGCATGGCAGCTGCCATTCAAACAAGTGAAACAAAGCCCGAGTCCAAGTTACTGCAGTTTTCACAAATGCTACAACTTCTCTGTTGCCTCGGACAGGCAGAACGCTAAAAATCAATAGCAGAGAGCGAGGGAGAGAGGCAGGGCAAAGCTGCGAATCCCCGGAGGTGCCTATGGAAGCCAGAACGGAGAGCGGCAAGGCTTCCCTTCCCCCGAAACCTCCTGTGCCCTGCATCTTCTTGATGTTAGAGGTGGTGATGCATCTTTCAGGTGAATCATAACTGGGAGGCTCACAGGGCAGACAATTTTATTTTAAATCATCTAGTTGGCCCTCTAGATCCAGGACCTCATATCTATTTTGTAGTGGCACCTGGCTGAGGGAAGGGGAGAAGTTTTTGTTATTATCTCCCCGAGCGGGGATACATTTCCACTCCTCTTCATTTATCAGGTGCCCAATGATCAATGGTGAGGGGGTTGCCCTGCTCATCAGCGGCTGTTTCTGGATTTGCAAGTAAATCAGGGAGGGCGTCCCTGAGCAGCTTTCTCCATGCTGCATCCCACAACTTGTATTCCGTAGAATTTGTGAGGCAGGAGAAAAGCTGCTTCATGTCCGCAGGGACAACTGCAACCCCGGTAAGATCGACCTTTAAAAGGCCCCTGAAATAGGGACTCTCCTTGCCGTAATCTTTATGTGCCTTGCATAAATCGCGAATGGTGGTTTTGGGGAAGGGGTGCCAGTTGGCATGGGTGACATTCCCCCCTCGTGAACGTTTCAAAGCAACAGGGGCAAGGGATGGGATTGAGTGAGGCTGCGGCTGTTCCGGCTGTCCCAGCTCCGACTCCTCTTCCGGGTTCCCACCGTGGGAACCGGAATGGGGTGCGTGAGAACTGGAACTCCAGGACTTCTGTCTTCCGGGTGGGGGGGTGGTTTGGGAGCTGGATGACATCACCCGAGGGGTGTGTCGGTGGGCAGGGTGGATGGGAGGGGTTTGAGGAGAAGGCGGAGGGAAGCGGGTGACATCATGAGAGAGGGGCGGAGTCAGGGACAGAAAGGGGTTGGGGGGAGTGGAAGGAATGGGGGGACAGAAGGGATTATGGGGAGAATAAAGGGAGGACCATGAAGACAGCCGAGCCATGCGGTCGCCGTCATGTTGTGTCCTGGGGAGGGGGGCACCATCTTGTGACTCATGCTCTGTAGAAATAAAACGAACTTTGGGTTTTTGAACTGGGGAAAACGGGGAAGGGGAAAGTTCCCAGATGGCCTGGCCAGAGACTGCTTGGGCGGGGGGTTTTGGGCACCTGCAGGGAGCCTGAGCTGGCAGACGGTTTTTCTGCCGCTCCCTTTAGAATGCCCTTTTCTGGGAAAGAGGGTTTGGGAACGGGGTAAGGGGAAACTGGGGACGGTCGCCCGCAACTCGGCGATTTCTCCATTCCCTTTTCCGTTAGAATGGCAGATTTAATCTGCAAAGCCCAATGTGTCATTTTAGCTGATCTTTCATCTCCTGAATTGGCCAATTGTAAAATTTTCTTCTCCGCCGTGTTCCAGAATTGAACACGGCGCACTGTTTCAGAAGATGCCTGCAGGAAATGGAGAAAAAGCCAGTGGACAAACCTTTTTTAACTTGCTCTTTGAAAACTTAACTTGGGCAATATTAAGAACTTCATCTAAACTATAAAAAACTCCTTTCTGGGCCGTGGAGAGCCTAGCACCCATTTCGGCTCTGATGGTAATTCACAACCCTCACCGTAAACACCAAGAAAACAAAAAACTTAAACAAAACTGCAAAACGCACTTTAAAAACTGAGAGAGGGATCCTGCGCTGCTCGCTACCAGGGCGGTGCAAAACTGAAACTGGCTGGTAGCCAAACCCGCTCCATGCTGTGCCAAATGCCAGGGGATACCAGCTGCGTGAACTGTGCCGCATAAATGAAAAAAGCAGGATAAAACAAGGAAAAAAGCCCCTAAAATGCGCCAGAGGAAAACCGATCCAGAGAAGGGGCCAACACCCACCTCCCCGGGGCTGCGCAGCCTTGGTGCGTCAGTGTAGTGAGCGCACCGGGACAAAGCCTGAGGCTTCTTTCCAGTTTCCTTCGTTCATTTGAGTGCCTCCCCCTCAAAGGAGCAGAAGCAACTCCCCACTCCTCCAGCGAGGGTGAAAATCTTGGCTTTGGTGAATCTCCACCTGAGGAGGACTTCTCCGGGTGCAGAAGATGCTACCCTCCTTGTCCCTGGGAGCACACTCCGAAAATTCGGAGCTGCTAATGAGACGTTAATTTTGAGGAACTAAGGATTTTTAGGAAAGTTAAGATAATAAGTTGCTGAATTAGCTGAAAGTAGATAGGTAATCTTTGTTAGCAGTTAACAGAAGCCGGATCTTAGATAAGCTACCCCGGATCTTGTAACTCATTTCTTGTCAGGTTTATGTTTATGTACTTGTGCTTGTAATGAAAAACAAAATGTGGTAAATAGGACATAAGATAGCTGCAGATTTCCTGCTTAAAGGACCCATTGAACACAGGAAACTGTAAGTTCTACCAAGGATCCATTTGTCATGAATGCATTGAAAAGGTAGAAAGGTCAGGATGAGGAAGACTCATCTTACTTCCTCATTTTGGGTGACCCCTCCCCAGAATAGACCCCCGACTCATTTTAAGAAACAAAGTACGCATGCTTAATAGCCTCTTTGCCAATTAGCATACGAAGCGAGGAATGGGAGGTGACAGGGGTATGAATATGCATTTGTATTTTGGATATTCAACACTTTTGTAAATAAAAGACTTTGTAATTACCTGTGAAATTCGCAGTGCGAATTAGGGAAATATCCCGCGTGCTGCCTGGCCGTAATAAACATACACTTTCTAACTTAAAACTGTTAGAGAGTTTTTGTCCGTCACAGTTGGGTATCGATACTAGATCAATACCCATATTTCTTTAATAAGTCACTACGACCGGGGTAGCGTGACGACCAGGGACTTATCAATGGATCCGAGTCCAAAAGTCCTCTCCGCGGGGTCTGCCGGTGTCGAGGGGCCCCACGTTGGGCTCCAGAAATGCTGTTGCGGTGCCTTATGCGTGGTCTCCACACTCGCCTGGGCTAGCTCAGGCACCGCAGCATGGAAAGGTACAGACAGCTGGCAGTGCCAGCTAATACAATCCTGTGGGGTCTTGGCTCCCACGCGACCTCGGCGGCAGGCACAGGTGGTGCAAGGCAACGACGGCGGAGATAGAAAGGCGGACTCTGCTGAGCGGGTCAGAAGAGCTTATTGGAGACCCGTCACGGGACCTCCTGACCTCCAGGTAACTGCCCAGGCAGAGCCCCCCAGGCTGCTTGCCAGCACCTTTTATTTGGGGGTGGAACAAGGAGAAGAGGCAGGGGGTGAGCAAATCAGGGATCACCAGGGAGGGGGTCACACGGATGAATGATATTTTCATAAACCAAACATAACTGATGGGGAGGGACCCCCTCTGGATCTGACCTATCACTCGATGCCCTTGGAAGAACTTTCTAGCTCCAGGGGAAGGCCCTAAGATGACAGGCAGACCCCAGAGGAGGGGGTAGTGGGGGATTGACACATAATGGTTGGAGGGGAGAAAAACAGGGAAAGACCATTAGGGGGAACAAACAGGGGTACATAGAACGAACCATAAATTAACAGCACATGCAATAAAACTGTGAAAAACGCTAATCACTTGTTTTTAAAATTTTGAAAGTTTAATAGTAAATAAGATGGTTATAAAAATAGAATTAGAGTAAAAAAATTGAACAATTAGAGTTAGGATAATACGAGACAAAAAAACAAAGTTTCAGACGTCTGGGTGCCTTCCTGAGCAAAAAGCTCTGAAGAAGGACCCTGTTAACAAAGGATTATCTCTTAAAAGCAATAGCCTGTTGAATATTCCTACCTTTCATACATAATGCATAAATTCCATTCAAACAAAGAATTGTCTCTGGTTAGTATCACCTTTTTTTTTTTTTTTTTAATCTCTATGGCATCCTCAAGGCCGAGAGAGGCAGGAGGAGGTGGTCTCTTCTGATAAGGAAGTAGTAAACTTTTTTTTTTTTTTTTCCTCTGAAAGATTTACATTTTCCTGTATTTGGTACATAAAAACTACATTTTAACTACAAAACTACATTTACCATACTATCAAACTATTAATACAACATTAACAATTAATACAACATAATACATATAGTAAATATCTTGTGTAGAGCCATATAATACGCATTTTTCACAATCCTCCCTCTTTCTTTTTATAATTAATTTGGCTCGAGCAATATTCATTGTTTTCTAGCCTTCATTATTCACTCATTTTTTTCACAAATCAATCTCGCTTCTTTGAAGAGGTCTTCTATATTATCTTATTTCTTTAACACCATAATCCTTTGTGGTGTTGTTGTTGTAGGCAACTTTTGGTCAATGTCCACTAACTGCATGCCTTGGACCACACTGATGATGAGCCAAATGAAACAGGGGATCAAACAAGGAAGAAATATTAGACCAGCTGTAGCACATAAAAGGAAGAAGCCTAACTTTTTCCACCATTCTACTCCCAACACATTATCCCACCAGCTAGTATTTAGCATTGAATCCCACTTTTGAACTGTTACGTGGGCGATTTTTCTGATATCATTGACTATGTCCAGGACGGCATCTCCATTGTCATCTATTTTTAAACAACAATCTGATGTATTGAACTTTCCACAAACACCCCCTTCTTCAGCTAATAGATAGTCTAAAGCCAACCTATTCTGATACACAGCCACTCTTGTTTGGATTTGTTGCCTTGATATTAATTCCATTTCCTGACCAGTTTTGTTTGTTATTATCTCTACAGCGGCTTGAAGTCTTACAATACGATTTAGCGTATAAATTGGGGTTCGATATCCCCAACTCCCATCTTGTGCCCAGGTGGCTGGCCCATATGTTTCTAGTATGCGTTCAGGGGGCCATTCCTCATCTCCCCATTTTTGGAATCCTCCAATCAATTCTCTTTTGTTTCTCTTTAGATCCTCATAAACTGGTATCCCTAATTGATCTCCATCAGGTCCTGGTAAAAGAAAAAATCCTGGCTGTATAATTCCCAGAGTGCCGCTCCCTTTCCACTGGGAGGGGAATTTTGCCTATGCTGTTTTTCCACATATCCAAAATAAGCCGTCTGGAGCTTTCCAATAGTTAAATTTTTTGTTGATCTATATTTTCCCAAAATTTGGAAATTTCCGGGATGCCATAGTAAGGATTTTTACCTGTATCATTACACTGAAAAAGTTTTGTTTTGTTATCATACTTACAATTCACTTTTTTTGCTTTTTCTTGGGTCCAATACACGGTTGGTGCTTCTGGGACCCACCATACAGAAGTTCCATTACTAACCTTATATCTTTTACAGGGTGTTTTCCCTACTTCATAAAGGAAGCTTTTCCCAGTGCGCCAGAGACATTCTTCCCCTATCACTGTTGAGCTTAAAATCCACCCTTCTGGTCTGTTTTCTCCACTTGTACTTGCTTGGTTCCATTTAAGAAGCTCAATTGGGCCTAAGCTGCTGCCTTTCCATGGCCATTCTTCTGACATCAAAGCCCCTCCACAGACCCAACAATTGGTTATGTTAAGTTCCTTACTTATTCTTTCCCCCAATTCTACAAACTGATTTTTACCCATCCTTGAGATATCTATTTCTTTTTCTAATTGCTGTTCAAGTTTGGTATACAAATTGTTGATCGAAATTGGCACAGGCTTAGGTGGTTGTACTGACTTAGCCTTTTTGCTTATCAACTGCTCTTTTACTAAATCCTGTGCTTTTTGCCCAGTAATGTAGGTAAAACAAATCCATCTCTCCTCTTTTGGGCACTGACTTCCCATCCTGCTACCACTTGTTCCTAAGTTCTCTGCAGTCAAGTACTTCTTCCTTTTATGTATGCAATTGCCTGATTTGGATGGGTTATAACAGTGACTGTTGACATGAGTGTGAGAAATGAAAAAAGAACCTCGGTGTCTTTCTATGTACAGCTTTTGGTAACATCTGTAGCATGGCCTTGTCAATATCCCCAAAAGGGAGAAGACAAAAACTGAGTGACAGAAAAAGGAGTAACAGAGGTCCAGTATGGCTTATACTCCCACCTCCCATGCCTATGGGGTTGCAACCCACAGCAGGTGCATTTTATCTTCTTGGTGGCAAATACAGAGGCCAATCTGGTCTTGCCCTCTATTCCTTTGTCACTTCCTCTTAGCTAATTTCCAGACAAATTGTTTTTGACACTCCTTAACTGTCGTTCCCACTGTTCTTCAGGTATCTCCCATTCAACAGGCACTAATAATTCCCATCCACAAAACAAAGTTATTATTTCAGTTTCTTTGAATTCTACTTGGATAGGAGATTGATTTGGCCCTTGGCACTTCCTGCAACAAGAGTGTCACTTGTGTGAACTACAATACCAATTCTTCCCACAATTTAAATATTTACATTTAACCCAGCTAGCATGTCTGGTATTTGGGTGGATCAAACAGGGTATTTGGTCTGGCACTGGTGGAAGTTGCAACTCCTCTTCCTCTTTGCATAAATCACAGGCTAAGGCATGAATACAAGAGTTCTCTGTCCGAAACAGTCCTGATCCTCCTGTTTGGAGTGGAAGTATTCCCCCCCCAGGAGGGTATCGGAGGCGTCTCAAAGCTTGTCCAGGCGGTACTTGAAACCACTGATATAAGCTTGGCCTTATCTCCCAATTAGGTGTGATCCTGGGTATGTTTCTTGGACCATTTGGGTCTTCCCAGTTCATTACCACCCAGTCCCCATTTAAGAGTCAGTTTTGTATCACCCGGTTCAGATGCAATCGTCCACTCCTTAGGTTCTTCCACAGGTCCTTTGATTCTGCTGGCGTGGATCCACCCTCGTTCCTTGGTCCGGATCGCAGCCTCGGTCGTCAGCAATACCTGAAAAGGACCTTCCCATTGAGGAGTTAAAGATTGTTCTTTCCAGGTTTTTACTAGCACCCATTCCCCTGGATGAACATTATGGTTTTTAAAGTCTAAAGGTGTGGTTTGAGGGATTATTCCTTTCAACCATAAGTTTTCAAGAGTTTTTGCAATGGTGTTAACGTATCTTTTAACACTCATTTCCCCTACCTCATAGGTAGCATTTTCATGTTGGGTGGTTAAAAAGGGTAACCCAAACATCATTTCATAGGGTGACACTCCCAGGTCTGACCTGGGTTGTGTTCAGATCCTCAATAAGGCCAAAGGTAGGCATTGTACCCATGACATTTGGGTTTCAACTATTAATTTGGTCAAAGTTCTCTTTAAAGTCTGGTTCATCCTTTCTACACGACCAGAACTCTGTGGATGCCATGGGGTATGCAGCTTCCATTTTATCCCTAAAGACTGAATTAGCTGTTGTAACACTTTTGACGTAAAATGCGTTCCTCTGTCTGCGTCTATTCTATTAACCATTCCATATCTGGGAATAATCTGTTCTAAAAGGGATTTACTTACCATGTTGGCTGAGGCCTTGGTAGTGGGAACTGCTTCTACTTAATGAGTTAGATGGTCTGTTATTACTAATAAATACTTCCATCTTTGTACTTGAGGAAGCTCAGTAAAATCTACTTGGATACTTTGAAATGGTTGAAGAGCTAACTCACGACCTCCTAATGTTGTTTTTCTCATTACCTTTTTGTTTATCCTTTGGCAAGTCATGCATTTTTCAGTTACTTGCTTTGCTACTCCAAAAATCCCAATGCATCCATAGTTCCTTAAAAAATGATCACACAAAGCCTGAGTACCCCAGTGAGTTTTCTGATGCATATCCTCTAATATTTTCTAGCCAGTATTTTATTAAGTAATTGTCTTCCATCAGGAAGTTTCCATTTCCCTGATTCAGCCTGTTCTCCTCCTACCTTGTTTAATTATTTTTTTTCTGCTTCACTAAACTTTGGGATTTCCAATTTTTCCTCATTTGGAGTTAATATTAACATGACTCTTTCAGCTCCATTTTCTGCTGCATCCTTAGCTTCCTGATCTGCTAAATTATTTCCTCTTATTTCTGGGGTCACTCCTCTTTGGTGTCCCTTAATGTGTACTATAGCTATTTCTTCAGGTAGTTTTAATGCCTCTAAAATCTCTAAAATGAGTCCCTCATGTACTAATCCTTTTCCTCTTGAGTTAAGTAATCATCTTTCTTCTCAAATTTTTCCAAAAGTATGTACTACTCCAAAAGCATACCTCGAATCAGTGTATATAGTTCCTTTCTTGTGTGCTAAATATTCCAGTGCCTTTTTTAGAGCATATAATTCACAGGTTTGAGCTGACCAGTTTGAAGGTAATTTTCCTTTTTCAATAGTTTGCATGTTTTTTCCATCAACTACTGCATACCCTGACATTCTTTTTCCTTGTAGACATCTGGAGGAACCATCCACATAGATTATTTCCCCTTCTGAAAGGGCTTGTTCTTCAAGATCCCCCTGAACTTTTGTTTGGTATTGGATAATTTCTAAACAATTATGTATTAGGTTATCTGCTGGTTCTCCATATAAGAATTGAGCTGGATTTAAACTCCTGTTTACTTCTAATGTCAGATCATCACTATTTATCAAGATTGCTTCATATTTTAACATTCTAGAGTCTGTCAACCATTTTTCAGCTTTCTGATTTAACACATTTCAAACCGCATGAGGTGTGCACACAATTAGTTTACCTCCAAAAGTAAGTTTACGACTTTCTTCTACCAGGATTGCAGTAGCGGCTATAGCTTGAATACATACTGGCCAGCCGTGGCTCACTGGGTCCAACATCTTTGATAAATAAGCTACTGGTCTCTTTACTCCTCCTCACTCCGGGACCAGAACTCCATGAGCTACCCCCTTTTCTACATTCACATACAGATGAAAGGGTTTTTCTAGTGAAGGTAAGCTTAAAGCTGGTATTGAGGCCAGTTTTAAGTTCAATTTTTCTAATTTATCATCATCTTCCTTGGTCCATTTTATATTATCTCCCTCTGTCAATTTCTCATACAAAAATTTTACTGCCTGTGTGTACCCCTCAATCCATAATCTACAATATCCCAACAATCCGAGTAGTTTTCTGATTTCCCTCTTTGAAGAGGGAGGTGGAAGGGATAAAATTCCTGCAATTCTCTCTGGACTGAGCCTTCGACTACCCTTACTTATCAAGTGTCCAAGGTATTTTACCTCTGGTTCTACAAATTGCAGTTTCCCTTTTAATACCCCTAATCCTTTTTCTCCAAGAAAATTTAAAAGTTTTATTGTAGCTTCTCTAACTTCAACTTCATCTTCCCCAGATAGTAGATCATCCACATATTGGATAATTTGTATTCTAGGAGGAGTGGAGAAGGCTTGCAGTATTTTTTCTAAAGCTTGCCCAAATAAGTTTGGAGACTCCGTGAACCCCTGCGGTAATTTCATCCATCTTAATTGCTGCTTTCTTCCAGTTTTTGGATCCTCCCATTCAAAGGCAAAGATATCTCGGCTCTCCTTGGCCAGTGGACAGGCCCAAAAAGCATCTTTAAGATCCACTACACTAAACCACTGATGCTGGGGTGGAACTTTACTTAGAAGTGTGTAGGGATTGGGTAGACCGAGTTCTTTTGTTAACCTCCCTTAAATCTTGTACTAGTCTATAACTCCCATCAGGCTTCTTTACTGGGAGAATAGGGGTATTATGGGGAGACATGCAAGGTTCTAATGTCCCGTCCTTTATTAGTCCTTCTACTACTGGCTTCAAACCTTCCCGTCCTTCTAAAGATATGGGGTATTGACGTACACGTATGGGACAATCTTCTCTCTCTATTGTAACACTTATAGGGTCAATATTTAATCCTCCCTTATTTCCTTCCCCAGCCCAAACTTCCTTGTTAATTTTTTCTTCATCCTCTTGGCCTAATTTTAAAACTTTAGCTGTCATCTTCCCATCTTCTGGTATAACCCCTATTCCTAATTTCACTAGTAAGTCTCTTCCTAGTAAGTTGCTACCTGCCTTTTGGACCAATAAAACATCTCCCACCCAAATTTTAGTTTCCCCTTCAATTACTACATCTTTAATGACTGGAACTGTAAAAGTTTCTCCTTTTGCCCCTGTTACTTTTGCAGTATCTTTACTCACACTATAACCTTTTGGTACATTTCCTGAGAAAATATTATTTTCATTATAGACTGCATCTCTTCCCAAGTATAAATATTCGGACCTAAAAATTGGTCTGGTTGTTCAACTGTGCCTATGGGATCTTCTAAAATTCCTTTGACTTCTTTTTTAAAATTGCTGACCTCAGAAGAAGTCAAAGGGGCATTTACAAACTCTGTTCCACCCCCTCCCATTGGGACTTCTCTTAGTGGGAATAGACTAATTTTTTAATCCCATTTTTGGTTTTCATCCTCTGCAGTCTTTTTCCCGTGTTTTGAGAAAGAATCCAGAGGGCTGTCTTTTAAGTGAACTTCTAGTGATTCGATAAGGCATTTCTAGGGGGAAGTCTTTTTTCTGAGCAGTAGCTATGGTTACCGAGGGAACAGAGCTCAGGGCAGGAAGGGGGGTGAGGGGAGGGCATAGCGCCGAGGCTTGGTCCTCCAAGGGCGGAGCGTAGGCGGGGTTTGCTGCCGGGACCGCAGGAGGGGGCAGTTCCGGGGGATACCAGAGGTAAGCGTGGGCAGCCTGCACGGGGCTAATGGCGGCTGAGTCAGCGGCTCCCGGCAGAGACAAAGCAGCAGTGGCAGTGCCCAGCGCAGCCGGCTCGGGCAGGGCAGCCGGGGATTGGGCAGTGGGGGAAGCGATCGGAGATAGGACGGCTGGGACTGACGGGACCCCCGGCACGGTCGGGGCGGTGGTCTTAGACCACGTGACAGAAGGGACCCCCGGCAGAGCCCTTAGGGCGGCTGCAGTCCAGCCAGCCAGGGCAGACGAATTCACCGGCCGGGCCGGGGATGGGATGTATGCAGGGACCGGCGCAGCTGCTGGGGGCGGCGAGCCGGCCCTCGGGACGGGAACCGGGGCAGGCGGGGCTGAAGCGGGACCCGGGACAGGAGGCTCAGCCGCGAACGGCGGGAGCGCGAGCGGGAACAGAGAGGGCAAAGCCTGCAAAGGATCCCACTCTTTTTCCTTCTTTTCTTCTTGTTCCCTTCCCTTTTCTTTCCCCTTTTCTTGTTTCGTCTTGGGGGTTTCTGATACATTAAAGATTTTTATTCTCCCAAAATCTCCTGTCCAACATGTGGCATATTCTCTTTCTTCAGGATTAAATGGTTCTTTTGAATTTACAAATATATTTAGAGCCTGCCAAATCCAGTTCTCAAAAGAGCCGTATCTGGGCCAATAAACATGGTCAGGTCTTATTTCCTTCTCTGCCCATTCTATCATGCAAAATTGTATCATCTTTACTTTTTCCTTTCTTCAGGTACAAGGGTTTTTATCCCAGTTAACTAACATAATGCCAAGAGGGCTATCTTGAGGTATTTCTGTTGGTAATTTTTTACACTCTTTTTTCTTCCTTGTATCCAACTTACTGTTTTTCTGTCCCATTTTTCAAGATTTTATCTATTCGTCCCCCACCTTTGTTTTTCACTTCCTCTTACAACCTAAAGACCACTTACTTCTATCTATACACACACACAAAAAAATCCCTTCTATCCCACACAACTATTCAATACAATACACCTCCCTCCAAGGAGATATAACAATCAACATTACATGTGCTTTCATCCATCTACTCTTACTTCATTTCTCCTTCACTTTTACTACAAAAACCCCCCTCCACACGCCTGGAGGAAAAGGGCTGAATCTCAGGTCACACACACGTTTTGCCACAGCCCCCACCCGCCCGGGAAGCTGAGGCAGATTTTGTGTGTGACTCACTCTCACACAACAAAACAACAATAAGGTACCTTTTACTTTCAAATCACCTATTACAATTTTAGGTGTTACTGGCCAGTCCTGGTGCTCTTGGATATCCCCTCAATCCAGCTGTGTTGTCCAACCCTAGATGCTCTTGGACATAACCTCAATCTGGCAGAACCCTGGGTGTTCTTGGGATATTTAATCCCTCAACCCAGCAAAAGTTTTAGTCCTGGATGATCTTGGGCTATTACCCCTCAATCCAGCAGACTTTTTGCTTCCTAGGGGTCCCACCCCTTCTCTAAAACTCAGTCCCAGTTTCCCTGGGGGGATTCTCTCACTCTTCTTATCACCCGCTTCGTCTCTTTACTGGCCGTTTTTCTCGCGAAAGAACGGAAATGCAGCATGGGAGACTCTGCACTCGCTTAGCAGGTCTGGGATAACCAGCTGCCTCTCATTCACACACATTCATCCCCCCCTTAACCGCCCCGTCCAAACCAGTACTTACCTGTCCTTTGTCCTTGGGTCTTGGTCTTCGTGTACACTTTAGTCTTAGGGGCTAATTACCGCGGTTTTAGGGAATCTTTTCCCTTTTCTTTGTTTTATTGCCTCCTCTTGTCCATTGATCGTAACCTGCATCTGCCAGTCACAGCAGGGGAATAGAGTGAGGCTGCCAACTGGGCAGGGTGCGCTGTCCTCACCTTGATTCCACTGAGGCACCAGCAGTGAGGTGTTCTAACCATCCTCTGCTACCATAATTGTCAAAAACGCTAATCACTTGTTTTAAAATTTTAAAAGTTTAATAGTAAATAAGATGGTTATAAAAATAGAATTAGAGTAAAAAATTGAACAATTTTAGAGATAGGACAATACGAGACAATAAAAACAAAGTTACAGACGTCTGGGTGCCTCCCTGAGCGAAAAGCTTCAGAGAAGGACCCTGTTAACAAAGGATTATCTCTTAAAAGCAATAGCCTGTTGAATATTCCTACCTTTCATACATAATGCATAAATTCCATTCAAACAAAGTATTGTCTCTGGTTAGTATCAATTTTTTTTTTTTTTTTTTTTTAAATCTCTATGCCATCCTCAAGGCCGAGAGAGGCAGGAGGAGTTGGTCTCTTCTGATAAGGAAGCAGCAAACCTTTTTTTTTTTCTCTGAAAGATTTACATTTTCCTGTATTTGGTACATAAAAACTACATTTTAACTACAAAACTACATTTACCATACTATCAAACTATTAATACAACATTAACAATTAATACAACATAATACATATAGTAAATATCTTGCGTAGAGCCATATAATATGCATTTTTCACAAAACCAAAACAAATCCCACACCACTATATGCAATCATACCCAAACTACCAAACACTAGTTATGCCATTAATGACAGCAGAAGACAAAAAATAAGCATTTCTCATCCCTAAGCGTACAAATCTCAGAATAACACAAGTTTTTCAACATATCAAATCACAATATAGCTAATTTATTCTAAAACCAGTCTTGGTGCTTTTCCTGTCTCCAGCCTTTACAGTCCCTGCATTTAGAACCTGGGTCAGAGACTACAAATCTCTGAATGAGTGCAGGAGTCCTGTAAGATTCAGGATTCTGGGGTAGCAAAGCCTTGAATCTGTTGTCCAATATTTAGACGTGTATATACAAAAGAATTTGGTCTTTATTAATTGTTCTTTTGTAGGAAATTCCACCAGCTGTCCTCCTCCCAGGGGTGCCAGGGATGCTCCAGCCCTAACGAACCTATATATGGTTTCAATCTCCTAAGCCTGCATGTTCCACAATAGTGTGGTCATGGTTACTTTTAAGGATATGTATGAACATTGCTCCCTTTCCTGTGTGCATAAACTCCCAGGAATGTGGAAAAAGATTAAAAATGTGCATAAATTAAAGCTATCAGCTCTGTACAGCCTGTCAGCCCTTCCACCTGCAGCAGCCAGGGTAGTTATACCAGCCTACCCACACAAGTGCTGTGCTGAGCAGGGCAGGCACTACAGGGCAAAGGATGCTTTGAGAATAGGAAAACGCCAACTGGCTGAGCATGGAAACACTTGGCCATGTAAACGTGCCTGGGCTGAGAGAGCAGCAGATTTGCTCTTGCCTTTCACTGGTTCACTGGTCTGAACCAAAATGCACCTTTTCTGGGTAATGGCTTGTCTTGGGTTGTAATATATAACCAAAAGCATGTATTCTATTCCCAATCTGTTGAAACCAGTTGAAGAGGTGGTTTTTTTCTTTTCACTCCAGGGGAGAGGGGGCAGGTTGCCTTCTGTTAATGGGCCAGCTGTTAAAACCAGGTGGAGCAATGTTCCTTATCTCTTCCACAACCCATCTTCCCTCGGGTGATATCTTCTGTTAATGGGCCATTAAGGCTCAGCACAACATTACATCATCCCATTGTGAGATGTTCCACCCAGTGGGAGGAGCCAAGGATTCCTACCTAGATAAAAGCTGAAATTCAGCACAGCAGGAGAGCCTGTTTTCCACTGGATTCCTAGAGGAAAGACCTGACCCATCTCACCACCACTGTACCCTTCTACATGATCATCTCTACTCCAACAGAACCACATCTATTACTCCAGGAGGAGTTATTGGGACTACTCCCAACACCCAGACCAGGATGTCAGGTTGTATTCTGACTCTGTCAGTGTTTCTAGGGTTTTTTTGATTGTTTGTTTCCTTTACTACATTTGTAACTTTTAATATTCCTAGTAAAGAACTGTTATTCCTATTCCAAAATCATTGCCTGAAGGCACTTAATTGTGAAATTATAATCATTTGGAGGGAGGGGGTTTACAGTCTCCATTCTAAAGGAAGCTCCAGCTTTCCCTGGCAGATACCTGTATTTTCCAAACCAAGATATAGCTCCAAGGGTATGACCTTAAAGACAGCTAAGGACAGCAGGTCTCCACATCCTCACAGCATCTTCATTCTCTGCAGTGCCTTGAAGTATCTTGTCTGCACCCTTTAATGATGGATGGCTGAATCTGCTCTTCTGTGATATGGCTCATTCTTAGAATTCCCAGAGGTACAAGAGGAAAGAGAACAAGAGATGCAGCATTGGTTGCTTTTCCCTTTTCTCAGGTAGTTAATATTAATCACTGGTGCTTTGGGTATGTTATGTGAATTCTTCCAGGTTCTGAAGCTTTTGAGATCTGCAATAAGAGAGAATTGGAAATGTCTGTGTATCTTAGTGACAGATGGGCCAGGTTTAATACAAATTTCTTCCCTTCTCCATGTACTCCGCCATTAATTTTTAGCTTTGAAATAGCCCTGAACATCCTAAAGCTGTTTAGCTAAATGATATCTGAGTGGTCTGAGGTCACTATTTGCATTAGTGCCCACCTCTCAAAGTGCAAAATCAAGGATTCCTCTGATGAGGCAGCCCAAGTGACACAGTTCTTAAACTGCACAAGGTATTTCTGGGATATGTTTTCCACCCTGGGACCCCAGACCTGTGGCTGCTGCTCACACAAAAATGTCCAAATTCTTACAAAAGGCAAACAAATTTCCCTTGTGATTAGTTTCTGCTCTGCACGGGCCGGAGTTTTGTTGCTGAGATATTTGCTGTCGATAAAATAGCTCAGTTCTGGTCAGATGCCTAAGAGGGCTCAGGACTATTGTCCTGCTAGAGAGAAGGCAGGCCAGTGGTACTGTGATATTCCTAAACTCAGCTCCATCAGAGACTTGTTGCTTCAGCTGAAATCTGTGCTCCGATGACAGAGCTCATAATAGACTGATGGTGCTCATGACAAGGGTGTAGGGGTTGAGTAAAAAAACTCCCTGGAAAAAATGGATCATCCTGGGTTTACAGATATTTAGTTTGAGATTCCATAGATAGCACTTGGCCTTGGCAATGCTGGCAAGACTGAATTCCATTGTTCTAGGGAGAAGAGCCCAGCTGAGGGCCAGGCAGTCCTGCCCGGATGGCACTGGAGCAGTTCTGTTTGCAGAGCTGGCTGGGCTGTCATGGGAGCAGGGGCAAAGCTTCTGCTGTGGACACACCACCATCAGAGAAGGATATATTGGCTCCTCAGGCTGGGAAAATGAGCATCCGCTTGCCTCTCCAGGAGTGGATCTGCCTCAGGACACTGAGTGGAGATTATGGTGTTGCTGGAAGTCCTGGAGCATGACAAGCAGGACAGTTAATACCTGGACTCCATGGCCACTGAGTAAAGCAGTGTGTAAATATTTATAGCCAGTCACTGTCGCTAGTGGACGCGAGTAAATACTCACAGATTTGACTCCACAAAATGAAGGCTGAAGAAGGAAAGACTTTATTGTTTAAAAAGACCTTGCTTTTATAGGTTTTGAAGAATGACCAGGGGTTGGAGAACAAGGCTACCACCCCTCCATCCCACTGGCCAGGCTAGAAGTCCATCAGTTGACTATCATCAGAAAGGAATGTGGAAAAACAAGATGTTTACATCAGGAAGCTGTGGGAAAATTCAGTCAGAGCTGTAAACATCTCACAGAAGCTCACATAATATGGCAACAAGTTACCAGGTTTCATATTTGGCTAATCCCTCTGTCCCTCCTGGCTCCTACCACTTGATGTTTGTGGCTCTGAGTTGCCGAGGACAGTGGCAGGGGCAGGATCCTCTCTGCAGGGAGCCAGGGGCAATGCTGTGGCACTTGGAGGCAGCGGCACCGTCTGTCAGTGCCCAGGGCTCTGATTGACTCTTCCTGCAGCCAGAGCTGGGTCTGGCTCTGCTGCCACATCGCAGCAGCACCCACTGCACCCACCAGCACCTGTACATCAGCCAGCAGCTTTGGGAAGGGGGACACAAGGCACTGACCAGCCCCCCAAATGGCAGCATTTTTCACTGACCTGCTCAGGTTTGCATGAGGGAGGTGGAAAGGGAATGTGCATCACCCAGAGCCCTTTTTGTCTTGGGACATGCCTCTGTCACCCCTCATGGTAGAGAGCTGCCCTCCTGAGGGGCTGTTTCATCAAAATCTAAGCAGTCTGTGCACGATTTTCATGTTCTTCCTCAGATCCAGAGTATCTAATGCCAAATACTTTTCCTGCTGTTGATTTAGTTTCTTCTTCTGTTCTGAACTCTCACTTGAGCTGCTGAGGGGAAAAAAAATAAATAAATCCCAATCTGCTTTTACTGAAGAGATTTATTTCAGTTTGGAAGTGGCAGGAAGACAGCTTCTCAGTAGCTATGCATATGTCTGAGATCTTTCTCTTGGGTCTCTCAGTTTGACTTCAAATCATCATTAAATCACTTTTCTTCAGCAGAACTCAGCAAAGAAGTGAGTTCTGTCATTTTTACTTAAGAGAGAATTTCCAGAAAATTTGATTTAAACCAAAGGCAACACACCCATGCTCCCTTTGTGCCAGCCAAATTAAGCCAATTGAAAATCCCATCTGACTGGAAGGAGAACAAAAATCCAGCACAGACAAATCTCCTTCACAGCTGGGTATCAAGTCTAAAATCTTTTGTTTGAGAAAGCTGCCTGACAGCTATTTATTGCAGCTCCTTCAGCACACTGAGCTCAGGAAATTGCATTCATAATTCCCTTAATGCCAAATGATTTGTAATTTTCCCATGACTTTCTTTTTTTGTTTGTGAAACAAAGCCTCTGGAAATCTTGCACAAATTTACTTTTTGCCTAAGTGTGAAGCTAACATGAAGTATATAGTTTAATGGGATACCATTCCCTTGATTTGTTTGGCATAGAGAATAAAAACTCCAGCCTCATTTGTGACTAAGTTTTCCATCAGTAGTCTTATAATTTTAATACAATCTCCTTTTTTAGCAAAGGAAAATTGATCTGATATAGAAATTCAAAATGCTCATGTAGCCAGTGCTGTTGGACACAAGGACAAAGCAGAAAAGGTGGAAAGGTGTGACCTGGCTGTAATGGTTTTAATTCAATAACCGGGCAGAAACACCAATTATTCTAGTGGTTTCAAGTTCGCCAAATTCTGGTTACCAAATTTAGTGTAGTGGTCCTAGTATTTATTCTCTTTTTGTGGAAAGATTAGGAGAAAAGCAAAGCAGGCTCAAGCTTAAAAATGAACAAATAGTTTTATTAACACACACTAAAAGAATGGAAAAAGAAAGTTGGAAAAAACTAAAACAAAACAGAATGAAACTCCAAAAAACTCTTCCCTCCCCCTACAAACTGTTAACTTTCCTACAAAACAACATAAAGAGACAAAACCTGTAATTTTCAGTCAGTTTCACCATTTGAAAATAGTTTTTCACCAATCTTTAGGAGAGGAGTCTCTCTTAGAGTCATAGATCCCACTGACAACTGAGAACAGTTCTCTTGTGGGTTTAACTGTCACAAAAACAGCCGCCTGGGGAAACCTGCTTTTGTGACCCTCCCATTAGCATTTTCCCAAGCTGCTTATGGGTCATGGGTCTTAGACTTTTGCATACTGGGGTGTCACCTTTTAAAGATGAATAACTCTAAAGCAAAGGATTCTTCATCTCAAGGTACAGAGATATCTTCTCACTTCTTCACTGGCACAGAGGACTTCCCATCTCTATCTCTGTTCAAGCATCTTATGGGATTAATATCACTTAGTCCATCACAAACACCTTTGCTCAAATCCACGCACAAATCTAAACAACCATCTCCCCAAATGCATATTTTTCCCATGATTTAAAGGGATAATCTACATATAAAGTTAATTTCCATGGCTCAATAAGGATGGAATGATGAACTCCTCAACCCCCTGTCCCAGTAGTCTTTTCACTCTCACTCCACTGACTTCATGCTGTGTCTTCTCTATGTTCACTCTGTCCCTTTCTTTTCTCTCTCAGGAAAGGGTTAAGCCTTGGAAGCTTCACGTTGCCAGGAAAGAGTTAAATCTGCCCAGAGTCATTTTCTCTCTCGCTGCAGCTCATGGTGTTAGATTTTCAAGGCTTTGCTGGGGCGGGGGGGGGGAGGGAGGCGGGGGGGGGAAGAACTCATGCAGAAAGATCAGAGATCAGAGCACCTGGGCAGTCTGGAATCAAAAAAAGCCCAAAACAGGCAGGATGAGAAAATGCCTTTTTTCCCCACCCCTCAGTTTAAATCGGGGCAGGTCCCAGCCCAGACAGGCCTATAACTGTGTCTTGGTTTGAAAAAGACAGTTGTCTGCTAAGGAGAGGCAAGCCTCCGGGTTATTATAATTTAGAAGATTAAAAAAAAACTTTCGGTCAGAGCTATAGGGAAAAGGAATAACAGTCCTTTACTAGTAAATATAACAGGACAGACAAACAACAACAGCACTTATAATAACAGTAAAACAGAACCAAGAACCCTGAGGGCAAACGGTGGCAAAGTCCGTTGCTGATGGCTGCAAGCTGGAAGCGATGGATTGTCCTCAGCAGGCAGGGGGTGCCCCGGCAGGCAAAGTGGGCAGTGCCAGAGAACCCGCAGCGGCTGGACCCCGGGCTGACCCAAAATCCAGCAGGGTAACGAAGAAACTCCGAATTCCTGGGCGCTCTAACAGATGATAGAATTCCCAGGACCAAACTCCTCCGTTAGCTGTGGACTCCAGGCAGCTACTCCGTAGTCCGACCGTCCTCCCCGGGAAAACCGAGAGAAGTGAGCCCACACCTTAGCTCTCGCGGGAGCCTCCTCCCTCTCCCAAAACCAAGTGATCAACTTTTTTTGTCAGGTTAAGCACCGCTTAAACTGCCCCTACTTAAAATCTAGCAACTCATGGCGGGGGGGAAAAATTCTACAGGAGAACTTAACCCTCAACAAACTGGTACCAGGGTCCCCAGGGTCTCGGCGGGCAGGCCTGCCCGGCCCCCCTTGCTGGCAGCAGATGGGGCCCGGAGGCACAGCCCAGCCCAGGCCACTTCTCTGAGCCCAGGTAAGCCCAGCTCCGGCTGCCCGGCCAGGGCAGTGGGGCCCGGCCGACCCGTGGCTGCCGTACGATGTTACCTTTCTCCCTCTGGCCAAAGGGAAAAGGACTAACCTGCAGGAAATCAGGGTTTTATATGGGTACTTCCCAAAGTCACATTTGACATTCTCAGTGGTCAAAACAGATGCCAATATCCCAAACTAGCCCTCTGATAGGTCCCTGTCCTTTCTAAAGCAATTCCCATGTCCTGACCAGGAAATACATTCCATATTTCTCCGTAACTAAAAACCAAACTGTGCCAACCCATGACACAGGCTTTTCCACATCACCATTGTAATAAATACGATGGACCAAATTTTATAAATCAAAATTTTAGAATTTTATTGAGAGACAAAATGACAGTCTCTGATAGCCACAATTAAAAGGACAGCGTTGAGCCCGGGATCGGCGCTGGGTAAACGCGGTAACACACTCTGTCAGTATGTCACCCCCCAAGTTCACATTTCTGGTTTGGAGCCATCTCTTTTTATACACTGGATCGCTGAGAGAAAATCGGGGCTCTGAGGTTCCCTCTTCCGAGGCAGCCTCATTAGATATTCATGTTCGGGTTCTGGTGTTTGAACGGATTTGCTCGGGGAGACAATGTCCTTAATCGTCGTGTCCAGGTGCGGTGTAGAGATGTTAATGTCAGGAGGAGACGGATGAGATATCGATCTGATGTAATCATTTGGTTCTCCGGGTTCTCCATCTCCCTTTTCCGTTGTCTTTGTTCTCCCCTTAACGATTCCCGGCAGAGGTATCCTCATGTCCCTCCTGTGTAATTCTTAGCATAGTTTCTCGTGTCCCTCCTGTGTAATCTCTGGCAAAAGGAAATTCCTTGTACCCCTCTCCGTGCAGCTTTTGTCTCAGTTAACCCATAGTATATTTGATTAGAAATAAAACTTATATTTATAGGGGGTGAATTACATCTTATATCTTTTAGCACGAATTAACTTTAGGACATATATCACAACCATCAGTGCAAGTCTGAGCAGTATGATTCCCAGTGCCTTTATGTAAAAGAAAAAAGACTTTGATTTATGCAGAGGCACTTGGGTGTGGTGAGCTGGGCTGGTGTTCAGTTCCAGTCCTGGGACAGAGCTCATCCACAGCCTTGGACAAGTGGCTGCTTTCTCCACTTTGCTCCTGGTGTAACCCTGGGCACCATATATGTTGTTTAGGTTGGTACCTTGGAGCACACCAAATTTAACCCTCTGCACAGATTCAGATGCCATTAACTATGACACTAAATATGCTTTTCACTGGCATTAATTGTGAGTCACAGAAAATCACTATATAGGAGCCAGAAGAGCATTTATTAAGACTCCCCAGCTCAAGGCTTTGCATCCAGAGAGACAAGGACATGCTGGTGGCAAGTGCTGGAGGAGGCTGGGATGTGACTCTGCATCCCATCCCATGGACTGCAAGATGCTGTGGCAGCAGAGGAGATTTGTGAGTCTATTGCAGTGGTTCCATGTCTCCAGCTCTGTTCTGGAACCAGAATCTTTTCCATGGGGTAAGCTTGTCCTCTTACTACCTGTCTGTTGTTGCAAAGCCTGTATTTTAAACCTTCACGTATCTTTGCCTCCCTAGGAGGAGAGCAAAAAATGCTATTATGTCTTTGTGTACACACAGGAACCTGAGGAGCGTTGAGCGAATCCCTCCATTGTGGTCATGCTGACAGGTGAACAAACAAGGGACTGCAGGCACTGAGCACCACTGGTCCTTTCTGGAGTGTGCCCACAGCATTCCCAGCAGCCCTGGAGCCAGGCAGGTATTGCCTGAGGGGCTGATGTTGTGACTCAGCCCAAGTCAAGCAAGCAGTTCCCCATGATGGGGAATTTAATTTTGGTGCCCTGAGCTGCAGCAAACACTGTGAGCCACAGCCCATTCTATGCCTGTTGTCTCTCATGTTCATGGAATGATCTAACCCAGTTGTATGTATTTCTTCATGGTCTTCAGCTTTCTAATTGATTTGATTTTAGCTGAAGACTCAAACAAAATGAAATTTGTCATGCTTTGAAAATTTCCTCTGCTATTAAAACATGTATTTTACTTATGTTAGTCTGTGGGTACCTTGAATGATTTTTTTCCTAGACTAAAATCTAAAGCTAAAATTAATAAAGAAGCTTTATTTTGGTCTGATGCCTGGAAGCCATCTCTTCAAATCTGGAACATGAAACTGTTAGGAAAATTAATCCACGAACACCAGAGGTTTATGTCCAAAAACGGAGACAGAGGAGTCCTTTTACTTTATTCGAATAAAGGGAGAGGCCATGAGGCATTACCTCTGGGGGTCTCTCAGTTTTTCGGAGGACGCAGCCTCCTTTTTATCCTAATTCCCCGGCCGCATTTCCCTCTCTCTTTCCCCATTGGCTGAGGTACTTGAGAGGTACAGACTTCCCGAAATGCCTAAGATTCCTCTTTTAATGTATAACTCCCCCCCCTAATTTTTAATTTTTATGGGATTTATGGGTTTTCCCAATTGTTGCTTTCATCTTTCAATATTCAATTTCATTTAAAAACTTATGGTTTGTTTGTAAAGACAAGTATCTTCTTTTCCATTCATCAATCAGTAGAATCCTTCCCATTGTTTCTCTTATCTCTCAGTGCTAGTTTTATCTACTAGGAGACCCAGGGCTTGTTTGTAAAGACAAATCTCATTCCTCTCAAAACTCCTGGTGAGTCTTGCACCAAGGAGAAAGACCAACGTTAGGGTAATTATGTATAGTAAGATAAAGATATTGTCTTGGTTTGAAAGACAGGTATCTGCTGGGGAGAGGCGGGGCCTCTCTAGGAATGGGGAATTCCAATCCCCTCCCTCCAAGTTATTATAATTTAGAAGATTAAAGAGGCTTTTCAGTCAGAGCTATGGGGAAAGGAATAACAGTTCTTTACTAGTAAGTATAATAAGACAAACAAGCAACAACAACATCTATAATAAACAGAACCAGGAATCTGGAGGGGCTTTGTTTCACAAAGCCCATGGCAGTCTGATCTCTTGGGACCCTGAGAGCACCAAGCTGGAACGGTGGAAACTCCCAGGCTGGTGGCTGGGACGGCAGGATGTCCCTGGCAGGCGGGGAGGGGGGGAATGTCCCGACAAAATGAGCAGTACTGAAGAAGCCACGACAGCCGGACAGGGCTGGCCCAGCTCTAGCAGGGCAGGCAAAGGGGCTCTGAATTCCTGGGCACACGTGCAGATGATGGTAGATTTCCCAGGACCGGACTTTCTGTTGACAGTGGACTCCTCCCGCAGCAAACAGCAGCCTGACCGTCCTCTCCGATGCTGAGAGCAGGAAAAACCCTCAGCTCCCCCAGCCCTGTCCTTTTCCTTCCCCCAAAACTCTTGTGATCTTCCCCCTCCTGACTTTTGTGTGGGTCAAGCACCCTCTAAGCATCAGTACTTAGTCTCTTAGCAACTTATGGGGGAAAAATTCTATAGGAAAAAAAAGGAACAAACCTAACCCCCAACAGATATACATATACCTATGTGTCATCACAAATCCCTTTGCTGTGTTTGAAGGAAAACCTTATATTATATTCCTTTTTCTTTACCTCATTGCTATTAGAAACCTTTGTTAAATCTCTCTCAATAAGTATCCACCCAGGAACTGATAACTGATAAGGACCAAGAACCAAACCTCTTCTCAAATTTTATGTTTGGCCTCTGCAAATACTCAAATATTTGATGGATTCCTGTTTTTTGTTTAATGTCTGGCCAAGGTGTTTCCTGGAAGGGCCAAAGTCTGGAGACACAAAGCAAACTGTGTCCCAGCAGTTGTTGAAGTCAATGGAAATTTACTTGACTTAGGCAGAGGGTGGCTGAAAAGTTCTAGAAAGAGCAGTAATTGTGCAGGAGCAAAACTATATTTTTGGCCAGTGTGATATATGTCCTAAAGTTAATTCGTGTTAAGCAATATGATATGTAATTAATTCACTGCAGAATATAATAATACACTATGTAAAATTGATCTACTTTAAGTTCAGTTTAAGATCAGTAAACCTAAGGGTGTGTATAAGGTTAACTAAGACTGAAACTGCATGGAAGGACACGAGGAATTCCTGCCAGGAATCGTTTTAGAAAGACACAAAAGGACGGAAAAGGGAGATGGGTGCCCTAACGATGGAATGATTAGGTCAGATCGATATCTTATCTGTTCCGGCCCGATTTAACATGTCCAAAACCTTTTCAACACGGCTATCACAGCATTGTTCCACCTTGAGAATCCATTCAACAGACCCCGGACCTGAACATGAATACATAATGAAGCTACCACGGTGGGAGGAGTCCTACGGTCTCATTCTACTCTCAGTGAAAGACTGTATAAAACCCAGCAGTATTAGACCCAATTTGTGAACAGAGGGGGTGACAGACTGACAGAGTTTGTTACTGTGTTCACCCAGTGCCGAAATCCCGGGATTCGACACTGTCCCTTTTAATTGTGGCTACCTGAGGTTGTGTTTAAGTCTCAAAATAAAATTCTAAATTTTGATTTACTGAATTTGGCTTGGAAAATTTATTACAGCCAGGCTGTTCCCCACACTTCAGCTTGTGGGCTCTGCTCAGGGTTAGACAGGGTTTGCACAGCCCATGAGGTCGGTGTGTGGGGATGCAGGGTGTTGGGGGTTAAGTTTAGTTTTGGTTTTTTTCTTTCCCTATAGAATTTTCCCCCCCCATAAGTTGCTAAGAGACTAAATACTGATGCTTAAAGGGTACTTGACCCACACAAAAGAAGTGGTGAGGGCAGTAGATCACTTAGTTTGGGGGGGAGGGAAAAGGCTCGGGGGCTCTGGGAGCTGAGGGTGGTTTTCTTCTGCTCTCGGATTTGGAGAGGACGGTTGGACGACAGCTAGCTGCGTGAATAGTCCACTGTTAACGGAGGGTCAGGTCCTGGGAATTTTATCATCTGCTGGAGTGCCCAGGAATTCGGAGCTCCTCGCCTGCTCTGCTGGAGCTGGGTCAGTCTTGTCCAGCCATCGCGGCTTCTTCAGCACTGCTCACTTTGCCTGCTGGGACAACTCACCGTTTCCAGCCATCAGCCCCAGAGTTTCCACCATTTTGGCTTGGTGCTCTCAGGGTCCCAAGAGATCAGACTGCCCGGGGCTTGTGAGACAAAGCCCCTCGGGGTTCCTGGTTCTGTTTATTATTATTATTGCTGTAGTTGTTGTTGTTTGTTTGTCCTGTTATATTTACTAGTAAAGGACTGTTATTCCTTTCCCCATAGCTCTGACTGAAAAGCCTCTTTAATCTTCTAAATTATAATAACTTGGAGGGAAGGGATTGGAATTCCCCATTCCTAGAGAGGCCCCGCCTCTCCCGAGCAGATACCTGTCTTTCAAACCTAGACACAGGGGCAGAGCTGTGCACTCACAGAGCTGCCCTGTCCGAGGGATGTGGGCCCAGGTGGGGCGATGCCTGTGGCCACAAGCTGCCTGCTGCTCCCACATCCCTACTTGTGATCCAGCAGGCAAAACCACCAGGCCTCAGCACATGAATGTGGATAGAAATGCTGAAATTCAAATGACCAGAGCAGAAAACCTCAAGCCCTACCCTTGGCAGAAAACCTGGTGTGTTTGAACAGCCCCTTGCAGGCTGCAGATATGTAGCTGTGACTGCTGCCAATATTCCTTGAAAACTTTAATTGTTGCTTGTAAAAAGTGCATATTATATGGCTCTACGCAAGATATTTACTATATGTATTATGTTGTATTGATTGTTAATGTTGTATTAATATTTTGATAGTATGGTAAATGTAGTTTTGTAGTTAAAATGTAGTCTGTATATACCGACCACAGGAAAATGTAAATCTTTCAGAGAAAAAAGAATTTACTACTTCCTTATCAGAAGAGACCAATTTCTCCTGCCTTGCTCAGCCCTGAAGATGCCATAGAGATTAAAGGAAAAAATGATACTAATCCAAGACAATTCTTTGTTTGAATGGAATTTATGCATCATGTATGAAATGTATGAATATTCAACAGGCTATTGCTTTTAAGAGATAATCCTTTGTTAACAGGGGTCCTTCTCTGGATCTTTTTTTACTCGGGGATGCACCCAGACGTCTGTAACTTTGTTTTTATTGTCTCGTATTGTCCTAACCCTAA
Organism: Progne subis subis; assembly: GCA_022316685.1. NCBI lineage: Eukaryota > Metazoa > Chordata > Aves > Passeriformes > Hirundinidae > Progne > Progne subis. The sequence continues at coordinate 200,314 of JAKJHU010000299.1, read as the reverse complement.
TTGTTCAATTTTTTACTCTAATTCTATTTTTATAACCATCTTATTTACTATTAAACTTTCAAAATTTTAAAACAAGTGATTAGCATTTTTCACATTGCTGGAAAGACAGTTGGAAACCTTTGTTTCTCTTGCCTTTTCCAAATGTAGCCATGTTACAGTCAACAGATGGTTCCATTCCTGCGGGGCTCTGGTGCATCATCTTTTATAAATGGGAGTCACCTTTGTGATATTCTATGCACAGAAGGAGCAACTTGTTCTGGGAGAAGCATTTTGGACTCTGCCAAAGGACACCAAGAGGGCTGTCACGGCTGCTCCTCTTAATCTGATAGTTGAGTCATCCCTGCAGCTGCTTTTTAAAGGTGGGAACAATCTTTAGCTAGATTCCTTCTCCTTGTGCAGATTCTGGTGTCACTCAGGAAAATCTGAGTAGCAGTGATGTCACAAATAACACAGCTACTGTAATTACTTGTGGGCTTATTCACTAACAGGCTCTCAGCAGGTGATTGTCCAGCTTTTGGAAATTTCCTTTGAACTGTTGATCCAGGTTTGCTGATGGTATCTTAGGCCCATGCTACAGAAATACTTTGACACTAAAGTGGGGAAAGCTGAGTAGTCTTGTGCATGTTACCTAATACAGTCATAATCCTTTTTTTGTGGCTTGCTGTTTTGCCCACTAAATTAAAAGAATCATAAAATCATAAAGGCTGGAAAAAGTTTATATCAAGTCCCACCATTAACTCAGCACTGCCAATCCCAACTCTAAACCATGTCTCTAAGTACCACATCTACATGGTTTTTGAACTCTCCCAGGGACAGTGGTTCCACCACTTTCCTGGGCAGACTTCCAATGTTTGACCACCCTTTGAGCAGAGAAATATTTCCTAATGCCCAATCTAAACCTCCCGTGGTGCAACTTGAGGCCAGGACAACTTGGTCCTTTTCTGGTTTGCTCAACCAGTGATGAAGAGGAATCTACTGATGCCCCTCAGCAATTTCACCCTCACTTCCTTGCATGTGTATGATTTCCAAACCACACTGACAGGAAGAATTGCAGCAGAAGCACAGAGATATCTGTTTTTTGGCAGTCTGGCTGCTCCCACTGAGGATCACAGCCCATGGTATGTGGCCAACAGGTATCAATGCTCTCCTTTGCATCAGTTTGGAAAGCAGTGTGTTATGCATTTAAACTTCATGGAAAAGGCTTTGCATCACTGATGTTTTAACCACACCATTCCAAACCTTCCATAACCACTCCCTTACTTACTCCCAGAGAGGAATGACACTGAAGTGTTTCAGCTTTTCCATTACTTTGCCCGCCTGGAGACTTTGTGCTGGTGGCTGTGAGGTAATTAGCTGGTGTCAGGTGAGTTGCAGCTGCCTGCAGGGCTGAGGCTCCATCTGGCCACCAGTTATCCCCCAGGGCAGCAGAATGGTGGGATGGTTGAGGGTGTGGAGACTGATGGATCTCTTTCTCTATTTCTTTTCTTCTTTTTCCTCTCTCTCTCCAATCTCTTGAAATGACTCACTGAGGGACAAGGTGTGCACCTGGGACTGAAAACAGACTTTGGAAAAGTCAGAGGACAGATTGAGGAGGGAGCCATCACTGGGGCCTCAAGGGATCAGCTTTCCAACATGATAGTTCTCCTTTCAGCTGAGAGGGCTGTGTGAGCCATGGATACTTTATATTCCAGTGGAAAAGGAACCTATCCAAAACAAGGCACAAATGACTTCTACACCATCAGAGACATAGATGTCACAGGAGCAGCCAGCCTGTGTGGCTGCCTCTGCTGGGAAGGCTTCCTGCTCTCAGAGGCTGGTGAAAGCAGGTGGCTGTGTGGTGAAAGGAAGATGGAGCCTGTCAATTAGGGAATTAACAGGGCAGTGACCCTGGGGAGTCAGTGTGGATAGGGAGGTAAGAGGGTTTGTGATGGTACCTTAAGCCCAAAATAGCTGCATCCCTCAGACTGCAACTTGGAAGAGGAAAAGAGCCCTTCCCAGCTGTTTTGCACAAAGGGGTGAGAGGGGATAATGACTGGTAATTACTTTAATGAGGGGGATTGGAGCTGAGGTAGCTGAGGGAAGGGTTGACTGGTTCACTGGGAGAGTAGGGCTTTGGAGGGTTTCTGTGTGGAGATTATCTCTGCTGATGTGAAGAGTTGCTGTGGCTCTGTCTGGCCATGGTGTCCCACCTAAGGCAGGTGAGTGGGGCAGCTCTATCTCACACAGGGTGATTGTCACCACTGTCAGCCAGGACTAGGGGGCATCATGGATAGGACATGTCACACCCAGCCCCAGCTTGGCATGTAGGAAGCAGGACAGCCAAAACCACTCATGGGGCACGTGAAGGGCATTCTGCATGGATTCACCCAAGATGCACTGGCTTCCTTCCACTGCCAAAACCAGGCCCCACAGTGTTGAAGAGTTTCCCCCTCTGTGGCTGCAGAGGGATTTAATGGAATCAGCACAGAGACCCAAAGGATGAATCAAAACACATCTTTTTCTCTACTGGTGCAGATGACACCTGCTTTGGGGTAAGCCCTTGGCTTTGGGGGTGTCCTACCCTTGGGATTTCTTGGAGAGCACTTGGCTGTAGAACAGCCTCTTCACACCCTCTGCAAGCTCTACCATCTCCAAATAAAGTTTCGTAGCAGATAGATTTGAATGAGTAATTCAACCAACTTGGTTTTAAGTGCTTCTGCTAATAGCTTGTTTCATTTGGATAACTAGTCAAGGATGTATTGGATCATTGGAGTCCTTTTTTAGATTTATTTACAGTGTTTTCCAAAAATCATTTTGCAGGGTAATTGATTATCTTCCTTAGTAAGCACTGATGGTAGCAGGGGGTTGACTCAGAGTTGACTCAGTCCTTTGCAATGAGTTATGTCATTGTTGCACTTTATTCTTGTTTAATCCAGTGCTTTGGCAGAGATTTTTATAGTGCTCTACCATATCTGTAATGTGGCAGTGCCCCAGTGTCTGTTCCTTGACTTTGGTTGTGTGCTGTCCTTGCTCTCTAAATCATCCAGTGTTCTTTTCCAAACAGAATAAATCTGCTGCTGTAATAAGTGCAGCCTTTGGAGTGCTTAAATTTTCTGTCAGGTATACTGGCCATTTTAAGGTCTGATTTAAGGTCTGATCCTGCACACACTCATTTTCTGGCAGGAGTAGCCATGTTGAAGATGGGGTAAAGTACTTGCTCTGTGCCATGTGCCTTTGCAGACTGTTTTGCTTTTTTTTTTCTGGATATGGCATTGTGCATATGGGACTGGGTAGTGAATCCAACAGGGATCTAAAGGATGCAGCAATTGCAGGATGAGGCCTTGAGCTGCAATCCAATGAGAGCAATGAATTACTCAAATAACAGCCTGCTCTGCTGTAACCAGTGAGAGCCACATTAAATAGATGAATTTATTATTTAGCTGCTACTCTATTAAGCTGACAGACATGCTGCCTAGTGTTGCCATATTATGTGAGCTTTTGTGAGATGTTTACAGCTCTGTAGCTGAATTCTCACAGTCTGTACTGTAAACAGTCATGTTTTCCACATTCCTTTCTGATGAGAGTCAACTGATTGACTTCTTGCCTGGCCAGTGGGATGGAGAGGTGGTAACCTTGTTCTCCAATCCCTGGTCACCATTCAGAACCTATATAGGTGAGGTCTTTGCAAATAAGAAAAAGTTCTTCAGCCTTCTTCTTGGAGTCAGAGAGTGTGTGAGTATCATTTTCTCTTTGTGTCCTCTAGCGATAGCCTAGGAGTTGCTTTTGATGGTAGCTGGTGTTTAGGATTTGGCCATGAAATCTCCAGTTTGTGTTGTATGTGGAAGGCATCTAATACTTTAAATAAGAGGCAGAGGATCCTCATAGCAGCCTGATGACATTCCCTACAGATATGGAATGCTTGTTACGCTGCGGGTGGGCTGCAGGTGCCTGTTGTCAGGCATATCAGAGCACTTGTGCTTCTCCAGGATGTATAATCTGGTCGGGACCTTCCAAGATGCAACTGCAGGGGAGCAGGATTAGTCCCCAAATACTCCTGTGGGCACAGGGGTGTCTTGGTTTGAAAAAGACAGGTGTCTGCTAAGGAGAGGCAGGCCTCTCTAGGAAATGAGGAATTCAAATCATTCCCTCCGTGTTATTATAATTGGGAAGACTAAAAAAAACTTTTCAGTCAGAGCTATGGGGAAGGAATAACAGTCCTTTACTAGTAAATATAACAGGACAGACAAACAACAACAGCACTTATAATAACAGTAAAACAGAGCCAAGAACCCTGAGGGGCAAACGGTGGAAACTCCGGCGCTGATGGCTGGAAGCTGGAAGTGGTGGATTTTGTCCTCGGCAGGCAGGGAGGTGCCCTGGCAGGCAAAGTGGGCAGTGCCAGAGAACCCGCAGCGGCTGGACCCGGGCTGACCCAGAATCCAGCAGGGCAACGAAGACAACTCTGAATTCCTGGGCGCTCCAACAGATGATAGAATTCCCAGGACCAGACTCCTCCGTTAACCATGGACTCCAGGCAGCTACTCGGTAGCCTGACCGTCCTCCCCGGGAAAACCGAGAGCAGTGAGTCCTCCACCCTCTGCTCCCGGGAGCCTCCTCCCTCTCCCAAAACCAAGTGATCAATTTCCTTTGTCAGGTTGAGCACCCCTTAACTATCAATACTTAGTCTCCTAGCAGCTCATGGGGAGGGGGGGAAATTCTACAGGAAACTTAACCCTCAACATTATCCACCTCGAATTTTTTCCCATACCAACATATTATATTGAATTTAAACCTTTAAATAATATACATATATATACATGTGAATATAAATACAGATACAGTCACAGTGTTCACTGAAAAACAAGGTCCCCTTGAGGTATGCAGCGGGTGTCTCCATCCTTTTGCATCCCACGAGCGGGATTGTCTTTGCTGGAGGCAGAATTAATCCAAACAGTTTTTCCCAGCATTCCTCTCATGTGTACCACTGGAACCTTATCTCCATCTTTTGTACTCAGGGGCTCAGATTGGGCAGGGCCTGCTCGGTTGGTGGAACCTCGAGTGTTCACTAACCAGGTAGCCTTTGCTAAATTAATCACCCAGTTCTTGAAAATTCCCCCACCCAGTGCCTTCAAAGTGGTTTTAAGCAGGCCATTGCACCGTTCAACTTTCCCGGCTGCTGGCGCATGATAAGGAATATGGTACACCCACTCAATGCCATGTTCTCTAGCCCAGGTGTTTATAAGGCTGTTCTTGAAATGAGTCCCGTTGTCAGACTCAATCCTCTCAGGGGTACCATGTCTCCACAGGATTTGCTTTTTAAGGCCCAGGATGGTGTTTCGGGCAGTAGCGTGAGGCACAAGGTAGGTCTCCAGCCACCCCGTGGTGGCTTCCACCATGGTCAGCACATAGCGCTTGCCTTGGCGGGTTTGGGGAAGGGTGATGTAGTCAATCTGCCAGGCTTCCCCGTACTTATACTTGGACCATCGCCCACCATACCATAGGGGCTTCACCCGCTTGGCCTGTTTGATGGCAGCACACGTCTCACAGTCATGGATAACCTGAGAAATACTGTCCATGGTTAGATCCACCCCTCGGTCTCGTGCCCACTTATAGGTGGCATCTCTGCCCTGATGGCCTGAGGCATCATGGGCCCATCGAGCTAGGAACAACTCTCCCTTGTGTTGCCAATCTAAGTCTATCTTTGACACCTCTATCTTTGCAGCTTGATCTACCTGCTCGTTGTTTCGGTGCTCCTCATTAGCCCGACTCTTGGGGACATGGGCATCTACATGACGGACTTTCACAGGTAGCTTCTCTACCCGAGTGGCAATGTCCTTCCACTCATCTGCAGCCCAGATTGGCTTTCCTCTACGCTGCCAATTGGCCTTTTTCCACCTGTCCAGCCAACCCCACAGAGCATTGGCCACCATCCACGAATCAGTGTAGAGGTAGAGCTTTGGCCACTTCTCTCTTTCAGCAATGTCCAGGGCCAGTTGAACAGCTTTGAGTTCAGCAAGTTGTCTTGACCCACGTTCTCCTTCAGTGGCTTGTGCAACCTGTCGTGTGGGGCTCCATACGGCTGCTTTCCACTTCCGGTTCATCCCTATGATGCGGCAGGAACCGTCAGTGAAAAGAGCATAGCGTGTTTCTTCTGCTGGAAGTTGGTTGTATGGTGGACCCTCTTCGGCACGTGTTACTTGTTCCTGCTCCTCTTCATCTGTGAGACCAAAGTTCTCACCTTCCGGCCAGTTTGTAATTATCTCCAAAATCCCAGGGCGATTTGGGTTTCCAATGCGGGCGCGCTGAGTGATGAGGGCAATCCATTTGCTCCACGTGGCGTCGGTGGCATAATGGGTGGAGGGAACCTTTCCTTTAAACATCCACCCCAGCACTGGTAGTCGAGGTGCCAGCAGGAGTTGTGCTTCTGTGCCAATCCCCTCTGAGGCAGCTTGAACTCCTTCATAGGCGGCCAAGATTTCCTTCTCTGTTGGAGTGTAGTTGGCTTCGGACCCTCTGTAGCTTCGGCTCCAGAATCCCAGTGGTCGGCCCCGAGTCTCCCCAAGGCACCCTCTGCCAAAGGCTCCAGGACAGGCCATTGTTCCCGGCTGCTGAGTAGAGCACGTTCTTCACATCTGGTCCCATCCTGACTGGGCCAAGGGCTACTGCATGAGCAATCTCCTGTTTGATCTGGGCAAAGGCTTGTTGCTGTTCAGGGCCCCAGTGGAAATTGTTCTTCTTGCGGGTGACCAGGTAAGAGAGGGCTCACAATCTGGCTGTACTCAGGAATGTGCATCCTCCAGAAACCTATGGCGCCTAGGAAAGCTTGTGTTTCCTTCTTGCTGGTCGGTGGAGACATTGCGGTGATCTTATTAATGACCTCAGTGGGAATCTGCCGCCGTCCATCTTGCCACTTTACTCCCAGGAACTGGACCTCTTGGGCAGGTCCCTTGACCTTGCTCTGCTTGATGGCAAAACCAGCTTTCAGGAGAATTTGGATGATCTTCTCTCCTTTCTCAAACACTTCCATTGCCGTGTTCCCCCACACAATGATGTCATCGATATACTGTAGGTGCTCCGGAGCCTCACCCTTTTCCAGTGCAGCCTGGATCAGTCCATGGCAGATGGTGGGGCTGTGTTTCCACCCCTGGGGCAGTCGGTTCCAGGTGTACTGCATGCCCCTCCAGGTGAAAGCAAACTGAGGCCTGCATTCTGCAGCCAGAGGAATGGAGAAAAATGCATTAGACTTGCGCACAGGCCAGATGGGGCTGTTGAAGGGTGAGTGGGTTTTGCTGACCACCCCTTGGCTCTCCAGCTCACGGATCATCTTGTGGATGGGGATCACGGCATCTCGATTTGTCCGATACTTTCGGCGGTGCACCGTCGAGGTGGCAACTGGAACTCATTGCTCTTCTACCTTTAGAAGTCCTACTGCAGATGGGTTCTCCGACAGTCCAGGCAAGGTATTCAATTTCTTAATGCCCTCTGCCTCCACAGCTGCTATTCCAAAAGCCCACCTGAGTCCTTTAGAGTCTTTGTAATAACCATTCCGGAGGAAGTCTATGCCCAAAATACACGGGGCCCCTGAGCCAGTCACAATTGGATGTTTCTGCCACTCCTTCCCGGTCAGGCTCACCTCGGCTTCCAACAGAGTCAATTCCTGTGATCCCCCCGTCACCCCGGCAATGGAAATAGGTTCTGTCCCCACATATTCCGATGGTATCAGTGTACACTGCGAACCAGTATCAACTAAAGCTTCATATTTCTGTGGCTCTGCTGTGCCAGGCCATCGGATCCACACCGTCCAATAGACCCGGTTTTCCCGTGCCTCTCCCTGGCTAGAGGCAGGGCCCCTCTAGCACCGGTCATTATTCCCTTCCTGGGCATACATGACAGAGGTTCCTTCACAGGGATCTGACATATCCTCACTTCTATAATACCTGGCAGCTTGGTCATGCGATGTTGAGGCTACCTTCATCTTAGTGGAACCCCCTCGGTTAGTGTTTCTCTCCTTGAGCTCACGCACCCGTGCTGCCAGGGCAGAAGTGGGTTTCCCATGCCACCTTCCCATGTCTTCCCCATGGTCACACAGAAAGAACCACAGTTCAGCTCGTGGGGTGTACCCTCTCTCTCTAGCTGGGGGCCATTGAGCTCTGACTCTGGGGCCTGTAACTCGCACCGGTGCCACATAGGAACTGTTCCTCCTCATCTCCTCCCTCACCTCCCTTATCTCCCTCCTCTGTCACCTCCTCCATCTTCTCCCTGAGTTCCTTAGCCACGGCAGAGACCTGAGCCTGCATTGGGCCACTGATCATACTCTCATAATTTCTAAGCTTGTTGGCTACAGAACCCACTGTCTCTCGGTTGTTATCGGCATTAATTGTTGCAATGAATGTGGCGTATTGAGATGGTCCTAGAGTTGCCAGATTCCACAGCATTTGCCCTGTGCACCTGACTTTGTCGGGGTCATTATCATGCTGTCCACCCCTCCCAAAGAGTACCTCCAATACTGCCACTTCTCTCAGCTGTTGGATCCCTTCCTCAAGGGTCTTCCAGTGCATTCTATGATGGTGCTCCTGCATTCTGTCTCTGTGGACAAACCTCTCCCTTACACTCATTAAAAGCCACTCCCAAAGGGAAAGGGGCCCTGGCTCCCTTACGAATACCTGATTCACACCTGAGTCCTGGGTCAAGGGTCCCAAATTCCTTGCCTCACTACTATCTAGCTGCACGCCTGTACCTATAAGGTCCCAGACCCGAACTAACCAGGCTGTATAAGCCTCACGTCCCCGTCGTGCAAGATCTTTTTGCAGATTACGGAGACTTTCATATGTCAGGGACTCAGTGATGATCTCAACCTCTGACTCCCCCGCGGGTTGTGAGGGCCCTCCTTTCTTATCCTTGTTGCCTGGGTGCTCTGATTTCACCTTATACTTCTTTGTTTCTACAGGGGCCACTGCTGCTGGCTGTGGCTGCCCCTGTGGTTCAGCTGGAACCTGGACGGTTGTGACGTCTGTGGGTTCCGCTGCTGCACCATCAGACTCTCCTTTGTCGGGGCAGGGGGAGGGTTTCCCAGCATCTGGGGCTAATGAAGCTACTACAGGGGAAAGGTACTCCCTCAGCATGTGGCCCATCTCACGGATCTCCTTCACCCAATCTGGGTGGTTTATTCCTGAGGCAGGCTGTGGGGCAGTGTCAGGCTGTGGGGCAGGGTCAGGCTGTGGGACGGGCTCAGGCTGTGGGGCAGTATCCTTATTCTCTAGGGGAGGTATCAGGGTGGTTATCCAGGTCAATCTCCCCTTATCTCTAAATGCTAAACAGAACAGGCATACCAGCAACACCAGCCACTGTATGATGTCATTAACATTCAGAGATTTGAACCCTTCAAAGACTGGTGGGGTAGGCCCAAAGAGCTGGGTGAAGAGTTGTGAAAAAATTTCCCCCCGTGTCATTTCTTCACAGTAGGTACTGTTGTTAAAGTAACCCCAGAAACACACAGTTAGTGTATGATAGCCCTGAATCCATGTGCCTGCCTTCCAGAGGAAATTAAAAATCCACTATTTCCTCACTTTGTTAACCCATATAGCAAACTGGATGACAGCCACAGTAACCTTAGTTACAGGGCCCATGTTTAGAAAAGGGCCTGCAAATGGGAGGAATATGGCCACACCCACATGCCACCCGAACCAGGTTAAGCCAGACCACATGATATCCAGTACACAACAATGTAGGCACTTAAGAACTGTTATTCCTTTTCTCTCAATGCCCTCGTGCCCCACGAATTGGGCGCCAAATTCTGTCTTGGTTTGAAAAAGACAGGTGTCTGCTAAGGAGAGGCAGGCCTCTCTAGGAAATGAGGAATTCAAATCCTTCCCTCCGTGTTATTATAATTTGGAAGATTAAAAAAAACTTTTCAGTCAGAGCTATGGGGAAGGAATAACAGTCCTTTACTAGTAAATAGGACAGACAAACAACAACAGCACTTATAATAACAGTAAAACAGAGCCAAGAACCCTGAGGGGCAAACGGTGGAAACTCCGGCGCTGATGGCTGGAAGCTGGAAGTGGTGGATTTTGTCCTCGGCAGGCAGGGAGGTGCCCTGGCAGGCAAAGTGGGCAGTGCCAGAGAACCCGCAGCGGCTGGACCCGGGCTGACCCAGAATCCAGCAGGGCAACGAAGACAACTCTGAATTCCTGGGCGCTCCAACAGATGATAGAATTCCCAGGACCAGACTCCTCCGTTAGCCGTGGACTCCAGGCAGCTACTCCGTAGCCTGACCGTCCTCCCCGGGAAAACCGAGAGCAGTGAGTCCTCCACCCTCTGCTCCCGGGAGCCTCCTCCCTCTCCCAAAACCAAGTGATCAACTTCCTTTGTCAGGTTGAGCACCCCTTAACTATCAATACTTAGTCTCCTAGCAACTCATGGGGGGGGCGGAAATTCTACAGGAAACTTAACCCTCAACAAGGGGCAATGGCTGGTCTCTGGTGAAGGGACTCCATTGGTACAGACACCCCTGGAGCAAAGCCCTTTCCACTCCTCTCTCCTCCTATTTCTGTTTGTGGCCAGAGGCAGGAGAACTTTTGAAAGAAGATACCCCACGGGAGCTGCCTGCAGGGTAATTTTCCCTGGTGATGTTCTACAATTGTGCAACACCTGGCTTACCTTTGTATCCTGATACTCTACAACTCTGGTTTCTCCTGGAGCTCTTGGCTTGATTTATCTAACTGTGAATGCTCTCTCTGAATGTCCTATCCTTGATGGGTCTGGTCTCTGCAATTTCTCATGAACCCTGGAGCTCTGCAGCTGCAAACATGTGACAAACATCACACCTTAGGGGCAGGGGGGTTCTGCTAATGTTCTTGTAGTTGATGGTTACAACCATTGGAGAAAAGCTCTTGCTAATGGTAAGTTTTATGCTTGGTGGGAGAGCTGTTGGAAAAATGAGCTGGAAATGGATATTTGGATTCCTTTGAAAATCAAGTGTAAACTTCAGTCCATAGTCATAAATGATGTTGGTGTTTCACATCTGTGTTTCATGCATGCCTGAAGTTGTTCTTGGCAAGTGGTGGCATCTGAGCCTTGAACCTCAGGGCAGCCCAGTGTTCTTATCCCTGCTAGGAATGTTGTTAATATGGATGATTCAGTGTTGGAGGAATCTGTGGGACTTACCTGTTGAATGAACAGAGACACAGAAAAATATGAATGTTTTTATAAAGAGAGTGTATTTGCTCCTACACAATGTTTTTGTTTCACTAACAAAGAGAAATTCCTTGGCCCAAGTATAATGGTCTGCTTTCCAGGGATACTGGTGCTGTATCCAGCACACCTACCAGCCTCTCCTCCCATTAGTCAGGAGCTCTGTGGTGGCTCTCCAAGGCACCACAAATGCCTGTTTGTAGAGCAAGAGCTCTAACACAAGCACTTCTTGATGAAAAACAAACTTAGTTACTTGTTGGGCCATGTGTCCAATAGCAGAAGAATGGAAGAAAGTGGGATGAATATAAAAAGAAGAGGATGGAGAAAAGGAAACAAATGTGAATGTTGTGAGATTTTTCTGGTGTGGTGCAGCACAGGCAGGCAGATTTATTTACAATAGGAATGAATTGATACCTGACAGTACTTTTTTTCATGGCTGCTTTAAAGAAAATGCTCCTCTTTTGGCATAATTTTTTCTGTGCTCTCTTCAGTTGGGTCCCCTCCCTTCCTGCTGACTTCTCACTTGAAATACATCCCTGCTGTTCATTTTGTGTCCTGCAAACTCTGTCCATGAACCTGAAGCTGAGGTGTAACTGAGCTTCCAGGAAAGGCTTTAGCATTGAGAGAGGGTTGTTTGGACAGGACAGGAACCTGGCAAGGCATCCTCCTGCAAAGATTTTGTGCCTCATTTTCCTTGTCTGGGAGTGCAGCTGCTGGCACTTTTTGGGGCAGCGAGGCTGTTCCCCGTCTGCTGCGTCCCATGTTTCCCATGACAGCGCTGTGCTGTTGTGGAGAAGCTCGGAACAGCTCTGCTGGAAAAGTGCCGTCGCTGGTTGGGGTTTTCCCCCCATGGATGGTGCAGTGACCCTGGGAGGAGCTCCCCACTTTCAGCTGCTCCCCGGGCAGGATCGATGCTCTGGGCTGGACTTTTGCTGCGTCTCTCCCACTGGACACCCCAGCCCAGCCCCGGACCAAAGCGCTCCCGTGTCCGTCCCACAGCCGCTCGCAACACTCGGTCCATCTCTTCCCTCCTTCCGGCAGCAGCCGTCTCGCAACACTCCCGGGCTCTCCGGCAGCCAGTAAGTACATCCCTCTCCCTCTTGAGCATCATCTCGCCGAGCAGGGCAAGGGAGCGTTTCAGCATCCCACGCTTCACAGATCTTTGGATTTCAGGGCTGGTGCTGGTCTTTTGTCTGCCTTGTGACTGCTGTACCACAGAAGGATTTGTGAGAGCAGGGATGGGGAGTGGGAAGCCTGTGGGTGTGTAATATGCTTCTGAAACACTCTCCAGCAAGTAATTTCTCCACAGTTCACTGAGTTAACCTCAGAAACTGCTTGTTTTATGGGTTGTTTTGAAAATGGGGTTTATCTACATTCTTGCTTCTGATTTCTCTTGCATCCTCTTTTTCTGATATGCATATTCCCTCCTAGATGGTGGCTGCTTTGAAAGTACTGGCAGACACTGGGGTATAAATACAACTTTTCTCTTTGCTTCCAAGTTGAACTGGTGCTTAGGGAGCATTTGCAGTGGTACTGAGTTGTGTAAGTGCTGTCAGGTCTGTGCTTTCCTGGGCCAGTGATCAGATGTGCCTCTTTGAGGCTTTTAATGAGAGCTGGGGAGGAAATAACTAAAGCAGAGGCTGTTTTGTGGGCTCTCAGGTGATGTGAAGAACAATCCTGGGAGCAGGCTGCCAAGTAACAGAATTGGGGAATATGGAAATGCAAGCTTTTGCCTACTAATTATCATGCTTTCCTCTTTCTTTCTTTCTGTATTATGGAATATCAGGAAGTTGCAGAGTTCCTGCAGCTGCACCCATGTGAATGCAAATACCTTTAGCTTTGTACAAATGCTGCACCCTGTATCAATATAAATTTGGGAAGTCACTTGCATGAGTGAAGTATTTGCCCATGTGTTTGCAAGATAGGTGTTTGTGTCATTAATCTTTTCTTTAGTAATTGGTCAAAAGATAAGTTAATGCATGGGACTCTGGTCCAGTTGGTGTTGTGTAAACAGGAGACCATCTGTGGTTGAGAATGGGATGTGACTATTTTTTAAACCACTGAAATCTAGCACATGGAATGGGGAAAATTATAAAAACAATCCACCTACCAAATAGCCTTTTACCCTATTTTGAGAAGAAGAGTCTTTTTTTAAAAGCAACAACAAAAAAACTTCTGAAAGGAAACATTAAATTCTTATGCCATGATGTACAAAGCAAATAGCTGATCAAGCAACCAAATATGGCTTTGAAACTTCAACTTTGTTTTGTAATGATAAAAGCACCCACATACTTCAGTGACAAAACCTTCTTCTTTTTCCCAAACACAGCATTCTTGAATACAAACCAGTTCCTAATTTTTCCTTAAGGAGCTCAGTATATAAAAATTCCTTCTTGACTAATACTTGAGAGAAAAATGTGGGTAGGTGTTTGTCTTGGATTATGTAACCTAAAATGTGTATTCTCTTTCATCTGTTGAAAGCTGTTTTTTGGGAGATGTTTTATCCCTCTCTTGTAACTCCAGGGGGGAGGGGGGTGGATGCCTTCTGATAATGGCCCAGCCATTAAAACCAGGTGGGGCAGTGTTTCTTATCTCTTTCACCACCCCTCCATCCTCCAGGGGGACATGTTCTGATAATGGGCCATTAGGGCCCACCAATGACATGACACATTTCATCATCCCATTGTGAGATGCTCCACATGGTGGGGGAGGAACCAGCTGTTCCTAGCTAGATAAAAACTGGGTCTGAAGGACACAAGGTATCCGGTTTTTCCACTGGATGCCTGGAGGAAGATGGGACCCATCTTGTCACCACTGGACTTTCTACAGAACCACATCTGTTCCTCCAGGAGGATTTATTTGGACTGCTTCCAACACCCTGACCAACAAGGTGCCAGGTCATATCCCTGACTCTGTCAGGGTTTTTCCAGGATTTTTGTTTGCTTCCTTGCTTGTTTTTTTTGGGGTTTTTTTTTTTTTTTTTGGTACTACTATGTTTGTATTTTCCTTTTTTTTAAATATTCCTAGTAAAGAACTGTTACTCCTATTCCCATATCTTTACCTGAAAGCCCCTAATTGCAAAATTATAATAATTTGGAGGGAAGGGGGTTTACATTCTCCATTCCAAGGGAGGCTCTAGCTTTCCTTGGCAGACAACTGTCTTTCAAAACCGAGACAGTGTTTCAGAGCTGGCACCGTGTCTTGGTTTGAAAGACAGGTATCTGCTAGGGAGGGGCGGCGCATCTCTAGGAGTGGGGAATTCCAATCCCTTCCATCCAAGTTATTATAATTTAGAAGATTAAAGAGGCTTTTCAGTCAGAGCTATGGGGAAAGGAATAACAGGTCTTTACTAGTAAGTATAACAAGGCAAACAATCAGCAACAACTACAGCATTAGTAATAACAGAACCAGGAACCTCGAGCGGCTTTGTTTCACAAAGCCTGGGGCAGTCTGATCTCTTGGGATCCTGATAGCACCAAGCTGGAATGGTGGGGGTCCCCAGCAGGTGGGGGGAGTGTCCCGGCAAAGTGAGCAGTACTGAAAAAGCCGTGACAGCTGGGCAGGGCTGGCCCAGCTCCAGCAGGGCAGGCGCAGGGGGTTCCGAATTCCTGGGCACACGAGCAGATGATGGATGATGGTAGAATTCCCAATACCGGACCCTCCGTTAACAGTGGACTCTTCCCGCAGCAAGCAGCAGCCCAACTGTCGTCTCCGATGCGGAGAGCAGGAAGAGAACACTCAGCTCCCCCAGCACTGTCCTTTTCCCTCCCCCAAACTTATGTGATCTTCCTCCTCCCTCAGCCACTTCTTTTGTGTGGGTCAAGCACCCTCTAAGCATCAGTATTTAGTCTCTTAGCAACTTATGGGGGGAAAATTCTATAAGGGAAAAAAAGCAAAACCAAACCTAACCCCCAACACACCGCAAGTGCAAAAACCCCCAAACCCCTCCAGATCTCAGTGCAGCAGAGAGCCAGTTGCTCAGAGTTTGGACTGTGGCTCTGGGGAACGAGTTCAGGGCTGGGATTTTACATCTGGGTTCTGACATGTACTGCTCTTTGGGGATTTTGACTGTGGAAGTTTTTTAGGATTGGGCCCTTGAACTGTTTTTAACAGAAGTTATTCCCAGCTGTGGGCGATGTCTTGTCTCCCTGTATGCTGGTATAATTCTCTGCTTGGATGTTAACAATGACAGCTGTTCAAAAGGGGGCAACGTTTAGGGTACTCAAACACTTGAAAATAAACACTCTCCTGACCATCTTGGCTGGCCTTTATTTCGGAAGCAGCCTTTCCATTGAACTGTACCGTGAATGGAAAATCCAGATATATGGTAGGAAGCAGCTGGGGGAGCTTGGTCAGGTCCCTGTTCATGTCCATGGATAGGGGAGTAATGCTGTAGAATACACTTTATCTGTAATCTAAGTCCTTATCACATGAATATGTCTTGCAGTCCACACCCATTGCACTAGGATGTAAAAAAAGCTTTAAGGAGCTGACCCCCTTGCCCCCAAGAAGCAACTTACTTCCTTTTGTGTCACAGAACAGTTTGGTTGAAAGAGACCTTTAAAGGCTGTTTAGTCCACAGGGACATCTTCAACTAGGCCAGGTTGTTCAGAGCCCTGTCCAGCCAGTCTAAATCTAACCTGTTTCAGTTTAAAACCTTTGCCCTTGTTCTGTTGCAGCAGGCCCTGATAAAAAGTTTGTTCTCATCTTTCTTGTGAGCCCCCTTGAAGTACTGAAATACAATACTGCAATAAGGCCTTCCCAGAGCCTTTTCTTCAGGCTAAGCAATCCCATCTCTCTCAGCCTGTCTCCAAAGAAGAGATGCTCCATCCCTCAGAACACATCATCCTTGTCTCCTCTGGACTTGCTCCAACAGTTCCATGTCCTCCCTGTGCTGGAACCCCAGGGCTGCATGCAGCTCTGCAGGTAAGGTCTCACAAAATAGAGCGGAGAGGCAGATGTGAGCTAGGAATAGTACTGTCCCCTCAGTAGCAGCCTGTGTGAATTATGTTCTTTTAAGTTTATTCACCAGCCAGTGGAAGTATTGGGGGATTTAGGTGGAAAATTCATGATCTTTGCTGATGAGAGAAGGATCACACAAGCCTGTGTTTAACATTTCCCTTTTTGTGGTGCTGCTTAGCCCTGAAGTCACAGTGGCATTAAATGCAGCAAGAAAAGCCTCACCACCAGCAATGCACAAAGTTTGCTCAGGCTTTTGATTGGTTTTGATTTGCTTACTCCTAAATCAGAGCAACTCCCTGGAGAGCCATGGGCAGGCTCTGGTGCCAGGCTTCCACAAGGGTCACATGGAGATGCAGATGTGTGGTGAGCTGAGCCAAGCAGTCAATGCCTGCCTATCACCCTCATGATCCCCAGCCACTGTCACCTTGTGCCCTGCTGGTAGGAGAGCAAAGGTAGCAAAGCTGAGGTTTCAGATTCAATTTTATACCTTGAGCAGGGTGGACTCACTTTTGCTTGAAAAGATAATGGAAATCGTGTCTATGCAATAAACCTTCCCAGAACTGACCTGTTATTTCATAAAATAATGCATTGTAAGTCAAAATACTACAGCTTGATTCATTGGGATCTCTTTTTATTTCATTTCTCTGTTACAGAAATGCAGACAGGGAAAGTAACAAAGCAGAGATATCCGAGATCAGTAATTTCTGTCTGATTTTGGCAGAGGGAGTGTGGGAGTGTCATGGGTTAGGAGGAAGAAACAGACCTCATATTTCACTTAGATATTCTGTTTGGAGAGGAGTTTTAAGCAGATGGCTCTTGAGACACTGGGACTCTAAAGAGTTAAATGCCATTTAGATAAATGCATGCTTCCACTTCTGCAGTGTGGTTTTAGGACTGTGCCATATTTTCTGGCTTCAGTTCTTTTGTCCTTAGGTCCACTAAAAACTATTGGGTGATGGTTTGCATCATGAAGCCAATTTTATTGAACACTGCTGGTTTATATACCTTTCAAGCATAACAACAATATCTATGTTTCTTAGTAACTGTAGGGGGTTTTAGTATTTGTTATCTTTTTTTGTGGGAGGGAGAGATTAGGAGAAAAAAAAAAACCAAAGCAAGCTTAAGCTTAAAAATGAACAACAAAAAAATAGTTTTATTAACATATACTAAAAGAATGAAAGAAAAAAAATTGAGAAAAAGAAAACAAACTAAAACAGAATGACACTTTAAAACACGCTTCTCTCCTTTTACAAACTATTAACTTTCTTATTGAACAACATAGAAAGACACAACTTAAGATTTTCAGTCAGTTTCACTATTTAAACATAATTACTCATTACTCTAGGAGAAGAGTTTTTCTAAGATTTTTTATGAAGATGTTTGCTACAAGACAAAAAATAGTCCAGTGCTCTTAATGATGTTCTATCAGCAAAGCTTCTCAGTGTATCTGGGGTACTATTTACAGATACTTCTCCTAGTCTAAAATCATCTTTGTCTCAAAGGGTGAGACCTCCTTTTGACCCAGGAACGGGGGCTTTAAAGTTCCTAAATAAATCTCAATTACATCAGTCTTTAATTTTGATTAGAATAGCATTCTACCCAACGATACTAAGATGCTGCAAAGAACAGTTTATTTCTCCATAATTTACCTTAGAAAAGTCTGGTTAAAAACGTCCACTTCTTCAATCCTATTCCAATATTATTAGTTCTTTCACTTCTAATCTAACTGACTTCATGCGGCGTCTTCTATATACCCTCTGTTTTTCCTTCTTTCTCTCGAGGAAGAATTGTGCTTTAAAAGTTCCATGTTGCTAAGAAAGGGTTACAGCCGCCTGGGCTTGCAAAAGCCACGTGCAAGCACTGAAGCTGCAGGAGCTAAAGAAAATGCAAAAGCTGTGTTGATGGAGGAAGCTGGTAGATGTCCTTTTTTCCACCCCTCGGTGTCATCCAGGGCGGCTCAGCTGAGTTGTTATGAAGCTACAGGTTTTTCTTTCTCTGCTGCCAGCGGCGATTAAGCTGGGCCATGGTTTGGCCCCTTCTGCCACAGTCCAAGCACGTAGTCAGCACTGCCAAACTGCAGCTGATTTCTTCCCTGCTGGCAAGCAGGGGAAAAAGGCTTAGCCAGCCCAGACCCTCTCTGTGAGGGCAGTGGCTTTCAGGGGCCCAGCCAGGCCCAGCTCAGCTGCCCAGAAGAGCAGCAAGGCCCGATCCGGGGCTGGCCCAGCCGCCTCCGATGTTACCTCATGGCGGATCCCCAAAGCTAGAGAGAGACCGATCAGCAGCAGATTAGTTTTAAATGTCCCTTCCAAAGTCACATTGACATTTCCTATTGGTCAACTTAGCTGCCAATATCCTGGCCAGCTTTTTGATAGGTCCCAGTCCTCCCCCCCTAACCCACTCCACGGTCAGGGCAGGGAAAAACATTTTACATTTCTCTATAACCAGAAAACAAAATTGTGCCAACCCATGATAGTAACATTGCTTAACTATGGGCTAGTACAGACTTGTACAGGCCTGTACTGTCTTTCATACATACATATACCTTGATCTCTTCCTTCTTCAGGGTCTTGCCTCGACTTGCCAGGGCTTGTAGCCCTCTAGCACATCTACTTCTGTAATGAGTTCAGCAGTACATTGAGTTCTGCTTCCAAGCTGTATTCCCACAAAAAACGCATTTTTGCAGCCACTTGGCTGGGTGTAGGACCAAGGGACTGGGGCTTCCCTGGGGTTCAGAGACAGGACATAGCCCAGCTAATTCCTCTCCCCCATGTGCTATAACTGGGACTTTCTGTAGCTGAGCAGCCCAGAGCCAGTTCTGGGACTAGCACCCCAGGTGTCTTCTGGAGGAATGAATTTGAGCCAAGAGGCTGAGGCTCGTGTTTGATGAGCATTTCTCTCTGCAAAACCTCCCCAGGCCTGTAGACTAAACTCTCCTACCAGAAATGGATCATTTTGCTGCTTGGAGTACTTCCTGGAAAGGCTTTGCTCTGCTCCGAGTTGCTGTTGGAAAGCCACAGAAGAGCCCTTGATGGGGCAGTGCTTGCCCTCCATGCAGCACACATTGAGGCAGGAGCTGGCCCTTGATACTTCCAGAGTGATTCAGGTGTGCAGTGCCAAGAATGCTGCCAGAGTAAATTCCTCCTCTCAGAGCAAGAGAGTGTGGCATTTTCTGTGGGACAAAGGGATGGATGGATGGATGCTTGCTTTTCTGCTTCTCCAGCATTTTCATCTCCATCAGAATAGATGGGAAATGGGGTTTGTGTCCTATGGCAAGACAGGGCTAAAATTACATTTAAGGCTTTGGAGAACATCAAAGTAGGGCAAGGACTGCATTATAACCATGCTGAAATGGTATAGACAGGTTTGGAAGCACTCTTTCAAAAAAGGCTGAACTAGAGTTCCCTGGAAGAAGTTGGAGAGCTAGGGCAGGGTTCCTGGCAGTTCCTGGAGCTGCAATCCAGGGTGGAAGGGCAGCTATTTTGCTGTGTACCTGTGTAATGGTTTTAATTTAATAAAACCAGGCAGAAACACCAATTAATGTAGGGGTTTTAGTGTTAATATTTTTGTGGGAGGGAGAGATTAGGAGAAAAACAAACAAAGCAGGCTTAAGCTTAAAAATGAACAAAAATAGTTTTATTAACATATATTAAAAGACTGAGAAAAGAAAAAAAATAGTTGAGAAACAAGAAAACTTAAACTAAAACAGAATGATACCTTAAAACACGCTTCTTTCCTCTTACAAACTATTAACTTTCTTATTGAACAACATAGAAAGACACAACTTAGGATTTTCAGTTTCGCCACTTAGACATAACTACTCATTACTCTAGGAGAAGAGTCCTTCTAAGATTTTTTTTATGAAGACATTTGCCACAAGACAAAATAGTCCAGTGCTCTCAATGTTACACATTCTGCTGCCGCCCGGAGTTTTCGCAGACTGTGATGTTCTATCTGCAGAGCTTCTCAGTGTATCTGGGGTACTATTTATGAATACTTCTTCTGATCTAAAATTATCTTTGTCTCAAAAGGCTGAGACCTCCTTTTGACCCAGGAGAGGGGGTTTCAAAGTTCCCAAATAAATCTCTATTACATCAGTCCTTAATTTTGATTAGAATAGCATTCTACCCAAATAATACTAAGATGCTGCAAAGAACAGTTCATTTCTTCATAATTTACCTTAGAAAAGTCTGGTTAAAAATGTCTACTTCTTCAATCCTATTCCAATATTATTAGTTCTTTCACTTCTCATCTAACTGACTTCATGCAGTGTCTGTTCCATGTACCTTCTGGTTTTTTTCTTTCTTCTTTCTCTCGAGGAAAAATTGTGCTTTAAAAGTTTCGTGTTGCTAAGAAAGGGTTAAATCTGCTCGGGCTTGCAAAGGCCACGTGCACGCACTGGGCTGCAGGGCTGAAGAAAAAATGCAAGGCTGTGCTGATAAAGGAAACTGGTAAAGGTCCTTTTTTCCACCCCTCGGTCTCATCTAAGGCGGTCCAGCTCAGAGTTGTTATGGAGCTGCAGGCTTGCTTTCTCCGCTGCCAGCGGTGATTAAGCTGGGCCATGTTTTGGCCCCTTCTGCCGTGGTCTGAGCACATGGCCCCGCACTGCCGAGCTGCAGCTGCCCCTCTCCCCTGCCAGCAAGCAAGGGAAAGGGGCTCAGCCGGCCCAGGCTCTCTCTGTGCAGGCAGCAGCCCTCAGACACCCGGCCAGGCCTGGCCCAGCCTCCTAAAAGGGCAGCAAGGCCCGACCCGAGGCCGCCTGCTACCCCCAATGTTACCTCATTGCTGATTCTAAAGCGAGAGAGTGAGGCGGTCCCAGCAGATTAGTTTTAAATGTTCCCTCCAAAGTTGCACTGACACTTCTCATTGGTCAACTTAGCTGCCAATATCTCAGCCTGCTTTTTGATAGGTCCTTGTCCTCCCCCCGCCCCAACTTACGCTACGGTCAGGGCAGGGAAAAACATTTTACATTTCTCTATATCTAGAAAACAAAATTGTGCTAACCCATGATAACCTGACTGGAAACTTTCAGGCAGAGTTACAATTTTGGTTTGGATGCTGTTACAGAGTTGCATTATTTTTGTAAATAAGAAATTCAAACCCTCTTGACTTTGGACTGATGTTTTCAGAAGACCCAGTTGTTCCACAGATGTGCCTTATCTTTTTTCTGTTCCTTGAGGCGACCCCAGTGATTGGTGTCATTTGGGATGCATCTCTCCTGCAGAGCTGTCTGTGGTGTGAGCTGGCAGCCACGGGTCATGAACTGTAAGAGATTGAAAGTGGTGGGACATGGCTGCATTTGTGATCTGTTGGGATCAAATACAGAATGCCACTTGTCACCCAGACATCTAATGAAGATCAGGGAAAAACTATTCCTGCTGGGAAGAATCACTGCAGGGCAGCTTTTTGGCTTCCTTGTTTCTAATCCCTTTCCACCCCTGGAAGGGGAAACCAGCAGAGTAGAAAAGAGGAGACTAAAATCTGCTTCACAAGAGGCTGTCTAACAGGTATAGCTTGAGATTTAATAGTTTGAATCAAAATGTTTCAGAGCCAGTTTACTTGGTGAACTGCAGAGCTATGGTGAAATGAATCTGTTCTCCTGTTTCTGTTGTGATGTGGAGGTAAATAACAGGAAAAATAGCTAAAATGACCAAATAGAATAGAAAACTCTCTCCTAGGAATCCTCCCAGTTGTCTTCAAGATGTAAGAGATCTTCATGCTTTACGATGCTTTGACATATGAAGGAGCTTCAAATCAAATACTGGCTGTCTCCAGTGGTGTCTGTCTGCTGAAATGATGGGTTTAAAAGACCCCTGTTCAGAAGAACGTGTGCTCCATATGCCAAGGGACTCCTGCAGGGAGGCACAGTTGGTACAGGGATCTATAATCCACCTATTTTGCTTCAAGGTCCCTTTAGCACTGCAACAGCTGTACCAGAGTGTGAGGGTTCTTGTGTTACACCAGCTCTCAGCTGCAGGGGAGTTCAGAGCTTCTTGCAGAGTAAGAATTGCTCTTGCTGTTTTGCTTGGAAAGAGCAAAAATCCACTCAATCCTCCAAAACTCTTTCATACAAACCAGAGTCCTGGACATGCCTTTCTTCTTGCGCTAAGAAAAATAGAAATGGTTCATCACACTAAAGCCATGACTGGTCCAGCCCACAGTGGTTGTTAGTTGACTTTCCTGTAGGGAGTTGGCTCCCAGATCCTCCTCAGAGCCTTTGTATGGGAATATTATTTTCATGTGTTTCCAGTGTTCTCTGACCAAAGATCCCTTTAACTATGATACTACCCGAAATATATCCCCCCCCCCCCCCCCCCCCCCCCCCCCCCCCCCCCGCCACTCCCACTGCTGGGAGGATGCTGGAGTGGGAGAAAATAATGTCCTTTCTTTTAAATAAATGACCCAAAGATGTGGGGACCATCTGGACTTGGCAGGCTGCTCCCAAGGCATTTGCTGTTTGTTTACCTTGGGAATAGCTGCCCCTGGCAGTTGTTACTATCAGCCTTTCTTATCTGTTCTTTTCTATAATAAACACTGGAGCAAAGGTTTGGAATTAGTCACTTCTGAGGCACTGCTTGCCTCCCTTTCCAGCTTCTGTCCTATCATCTAATTTTTGGACTCTTGAGCCTTTTTAACTTCATTCTGTGCCTCTCAGTTTTCCCCTCATCTCATTGCACTGAGATAGCAAAGAGCTCTTTAAAATTCCTGGTAGGTGGGTCATCCCCAGGGCTGCAGCATCCCAGGAAACTGTTGCCTTGTGACAGCTGTGTGCACTCACAATGCTCTTAATGTGTGCTACAGAGATTGTTCTAGCTTGACTTACCTCATCCAGTGGATGAGTTTGATGAGTTTCTGACTGATGCCTATTCAGTTGAAGAGCCCACAGAGGCAGTGTCAGGATCCCGAGAGCATTCCAGGGGCCTGGCACCGTGTCCTGCTCTTTGGTACAGCATTAACCACGGGGCAGTCAGTGGTTTGAGGGAATGCAAACACAGACAGCACCTCCAGAACACAGGTGTGTGGTTCTGTCATGGGTTAGTACAGTTTGGTTTTTTAGTTATAGAAGAATGTAGAATAATTCTCCAGGTCAGGACCTGGGAATTGCTTTAGAAAAGACAGGGACCTATCAGAGAGTTAGTTGGAATATTGGCATCTGTTCTGACCACTGAAAATTGTTGGCTACGACTTTGGGAAGTACCATATAAAACTCCTTGATTTCCTGTAGGTGGGTCCTTTTTTCCTTCTTTCCTTTGGCCACAGAGAGACAGGTAACATCGAGCTGGGCCTGCTGCTCCCCACTTTTGGGAGGGAGCTGGCCTGAGGCCTGGCTGGATTCCATCGGCTCCCGGGTGGGGGGGGGGGGGGGGGGGGGAAGGAGAGGTTGCTGCTTTACAACAACTACTTTCTTCAGACTTCTCTGGAGCAGGGAGAGATCTCTGCCGGGCCCCTGATAAGAGCTATGGGCACCATTTAGGCTGAGGCCACCCCGATTTACACTGAGGGGTGGGCTGAAAAGGCATTTATGATCCTGCCTGGTTTTTTTTTGTGATTCCAGACTGCCCGGGTGCTCTGATCTCTGATGTTTCTGTGAGTTCTTCCTCCCTCACCAGCATGGCCTTGAACATCTAACACCATGAGCTACAGAGGGAGAGACAAAGACTCTGAGCAGATTTAACCCTTTCCTGGCAACATGAAGCTTCCAGAGCTTAGCCCTTCTCTGAGAGAGTAAGAAAGACATAAAGAAAAAAACCAGCATGAAGTCAGTAGAGCAAGAGTGAAAAGACTATTAGGACAGAGGGTTGAAGAGTTGGTTGTTCCATTCTTGAGCCATGGAAATGAACTCTACATTTAGATCATTCCTTTAAATCATGGGAAAGATTTGGGGAGATGATTGTTTTGATTTGTGTGTGGATTTGAGCAAAGATGTTTGTGATGAACTAAGTAATATTAATCTTATAAGATGCTTGAACAGAGATAAAGATGAGAAGCCCCCTGCCCCCAGTGAAGAAGTGAGAAGATATCTCTGTACCTTGAGATGAAGAATCCTTTGCTTTAGAGTTATACATCTTTAAAAGGTGACACCCCAGTATGCAAAAGTCTAAGACCCATGACCCATAAGCAGCTTAGGAAACTGCTCCTGGGAGGGTCACAAAAGCAGGTTTCTCCAGGCAGTTGTTTTTGTGACAGTTTAAAACCCACAAGAGAACTGTTCTTAGTTGTCAGTGGGATCCGTGACTCTAAGAGAGACTCTTCCCCTAAAGAATTGCTGAAAGACTATTGTCAGATAGTGAAACTGACTGAAAATTACAAGTTTTGTCTCTTTATGTTGTTTTATAAGAAAGTGAATAGTTTGTAAGGGGAGGGAAGAGTGTTTTTTGAAGTTTCATTCTATTTTAGTTTTTTTCCGACCTTCTTTTTTCTGTTCTTTTAGTGTGTGTTAATAAACTATTTGTTAATTTTTAAAGTTGAGCCTGCTTTGTTTTTTTTTTCTCCTAGTCTCTCTCCCACAGAAAAAGAGTAAGTACTAAGACCAGAATTTAGTGAACATGAAACCACTACAGGTTCTCATCAGGACTGAGTAATTTGAGATAGTAATCTGGATGTTGAGTGGCTTTGCTCCCACTTAAAAATTCCCTGGTGATCTCTAAGCATTGTCCTGATGTGATCTTGCTTCTGCCAGTACTGTGGAGAGGCACAAATGAACAGCCCAGGGTACAAGGATTTCCCTCTCTCTCTCCCTGGTCTCATCTCACTATAAAAATACACAGAGCTATCTATTTCACTCAACACATGCAAATATGTTTTCCTGTCTACCTTTGCTCTGACCAGTGAAAGCCAGTCATGCTTCCCCAGGGGACAGCCTGCCAGGTGAATGCCACTTGATGTATAACTTATTTTCCAACTGGAAATGGCCAGGATGACAGTATGGGATCAGGATTGGAGAGCAGCCCATGTTCATGTCACAGCAGCACAAGGGCGCTCAGTGGGGATGCAAATCTGTTAAATTCTGTCTGGATTTGCTTTGGTGGATCCCAGAACATGTCATCCACACCTTGCCATAATATTCCCTTCTCTCTTATGCCATTATCAACTTAATGATTTATAGCTGAAGGTGGAAACTTCGACTCTGGATCTGTCCCTGTGGTAGGATGGGTTTCTTGCAGTGAGTAGGGGACATACCATTCCTGTTTGGGGAAAGATTTGCTGATTTTTGGCTGGAGAGGATTGCAAACAGCATCCCTGTGGTTACTCTTGTGCTGGAGAGGCTGTAACACTTGTTTGGGGTGGCAGGAGGCTGCTATAAAGGCTCACCTGTGGTGAGTGTGAGTGAAAGCCGTGCCTCACACCTCATTTCTGCAGTTCCATGTCACTGGGGTGAGCCCAAAGACAGCTTTCCCTATGCCCTGCAGGGCTCACACCGCCCATCTCCAGAGCAGTCTGTGAACACGTCCTGCCCTCCTGACTCTCCCCCAGCCTGTGCTGGTGCTCTAGTGCAGGGAAGTCTCTGTGTGCTCCACTAGACACTGAACCAAACAACCAATAAATCTCTTATAAACCAAGGAGTAACTTGTTTTGGCTACCAGGGAGATTGCTAAGTGCAAATTCAACCTGAAATAGTGATGAGCTCATCGTGGAGCAGCATCTGTGCCTGAGCCGGAGCAGCCAGATGGAAAGGGAACCAGCGCCAGGAATGCTGTCTGCTCCACCGATATTTGGATGCCGTGTGAGCTGTTTTGTCAAACAGCTTTTGCCTTGTAAATGAGATCGTGCAGGGGATGGTGTGTTGATAAAATCTTAGCACGTGTCCAGAGTAGAATGAGACACATGAAGATTTATCAAGTCTCTGAGGGTGTCCAGCACTTCTCAGAATAGCTTAAAATAATAGCGAGACAACTTCTCTGGACATGCTTTGTAAAATAAAAGGTTTTAATAAAAAAAAGAAAATAATAAACATAAACAAAGAAATGTAAGTTGAACACAGTGTAGAGAGCACTCTGACACTGGTAAGTGTAAGAAAATTAAACCATGAACACCAGAGGTTTATGTCCAAAAAAGGAGAGAGAGGAGTCCTTTTACTTTATTCGAATAAAGGGAGAGGCCATGGGGCATTTCCCCTGGGGTCTCTCAGTTTTTCGAAGGATGCAGCCTCTTTTTTATCCTAATTTCCTGGCCGCATTTCCCTCTCTTTCCCCGTTGGCTGAGGTACTTGAGAGGTACAGACTTCCCGAAATGCCTAAGATTCCCCTTTTAATGTATAACCCCCCTAATTTTTAATTCTTATGGGATTTATGGGTTTTCCCAATTGTTGCTTTCATCTTTCAATATTCAGTTTCATTTACAAACAAACTTATGGTATGTTTGTAAAGGCAAGTATCTTCTTTTCCATTCATCAGTCAATAGAATCCTTCCCATTGTTTCTCTTAACTCTCAGTGCTAGTTTTATCTACCAGCAGACCCAGGGCTTGTTTGTAAAGACAAATCTTGTCATTCCTCTCATAAGGCAATCCCAAAAAAGCAATTGAACTCGTGCAGTCCCTTTAGTACCCGATGGTCTAAGTGGGCTATTTGGCCCCTTGCCCAATGCAATTGGCAACAGGCTTTGAGGTACACTTTCAAAGCCCAATCAGTGCTTCTGTGCTGGCACTGGGCCAATACTGATGAAAAGGGCACAGGACTTTCTAGTTTGGCTTCCTTATATGTTTAAGGTAAGCTGAAAGTTTTTCCCTTATATAGAAGCACCTGCTCAGGTATGGAAATGCATTCCTAACAGTGCGTGAAGCTGGCTCCTAAGACAGGGCTTTTACAGTTCCTGGAAGTATGGCAATTATATTCCTTGTGGGACTGTGGGCTGGAGAGCCTTGAGGTTGGGTTCAGATGCTGCAAAGGTGGCCTTCTCTGCCATCTCCCCTATCCTAGAAACTTCTCCCTGTGAAAGGATTGTGGGGAAACTGAGATGCTTGACTTATAGGTAAGGGCTGGTTCTAAGCAGTTGGTTAGACAGGAATACTGACAGGCCAAGCCTCTCCCTGCTGCTGCTCCAGGGGCTGGAGCAAGAGCTTGGAAAAACCTCACCCTCTTCTGCAATATACCTGGGGCAGGAGGTTGAAAATTTGGACTCTGGCATTATTTTGCCCTGAAGTGTCCCCAGTTTAAGCAGGTCAGGACTGGACTTTTGGAGTCACCTCCTGCCAGGGCACTGTGGGAGCAGAGATGTCATTCCTGGGATGATGGAGACAGGCTGGAGAGGGCTCTCGTGGAGTGCCAGCTGTGCCTGAGAAAGGCGGGATAAGGAGGCTGTGCTGCACTCACTCTCTTGGCAGCCCAGGAAGGGCTCCTGTATCATCCTGCACCTTTCTCTGCTAGGACAGAGATGTTTCCAGATGCACTTCATTCAATGGACTTGCATTTTCTGAAGAAGTACAAGTTTTAGCTGAAAAGCTCTGTCTGTAGGAGGAAGTACTGTCTGTCCCTCTGCACCATGGCGCTGCAGGGGGGAGGCTGACAAAGCTGTGGCAGTGGTCTCTGCTTGGGTTTTGCTCCCCATTGCTGAATTATCAAATACATGAAGTTGTGTAGAAATACATGAGAACATCACCTGGCAGTTGTCTTGATGAAGCAATGCATGAGCCGCTCACCAGAGGCCCACTGACAGATTCCAGAAAGTCTTTTAAGACATAATTACCAGTGAGTGAAAACAGGGAACTGAGCCCCTGAAAAGTGATCTGTGAACCTACTCACATGATGAAAAAACATGATCCTTTTTTTGGATAAACTTCATAGCTTTCTGAAACAAGGGATGGAGGTTGCATCTATAAAGAGATTAGTTTCAGCAGGGGTATTTTGTTATTTGGGAAGTCTTTTATTATAATTTTACAATCATGAGAGATCAGTAAATTATGTGTTCTTGCAAGTCCCTTCCAGGGCTGTGGGTGGATTTTTTCCAGCTCCTTTCTGGAGCCATGTGGGAAATGCTTTGGTGACATGACCAAGCCCCTCAGCATCACAGGCAGCTCTCAGTGCCACCAGTGCATTCAGCCATCAGCTTCAGGGAGAGATTTCAGGAAAGCCTGGTTCTTGGAGCAGTCTGGCATTTGAAAGAAGG
This sequence comes from Progne subis subis, assembly GCA_022316685.1. Lineage (NCBI taxonomy): Eukaryota > Metazoa > Chordata > Aves > Passeriformes > Hirundinidae > Progne > Progne subis. The sequence goes on along the minus strand of JAKJHU010000299.1, from coordinate 172,080 downwards.
TGATTTTCATGTGAGGACTTACAGATGAGTGAGATATGGGTGAGACGAGTTCACCTTTTATAGCTGCAAGGTGGGCAGTGCTCTGGTGTGCCTGAGCTGTCCCAGTGGCTGGAGCTGAGTCCATGTGACCTTGCTGCATAGCACAGCCCTGTGCCCCAGCCACTGTGGCCCCAAACTGCCCATAACTGAGCTGGGCAGCATGATAAAAAAAAAAAAAAACCAACTTTAAAACCTATAAATGCCACGTGGAGCATTTTATCTTCTGTTTTCAGCATCTCTTTGGAGATGTTGAGGGTTAAGTTTTTCTGTAGAATTTTCCCCCCCCATAAGTTGCTAGGAGACTAAATACTGGTAGTTAAAGGGTGCTCAACCCGGACAAAGGAAGTTGATCACTTAGTTTTGGGGGAGGGAAAAGGCTCCCGAGAGCTGAGGGTGGTGGACTCATCTGCTCTCAGTTTTTCCAGGGAGGACGATCGGGCGACTGGTAGCTGCGTGGAGTCCATGGTTAACGGAGGAGTCTGGTCCTGGGAATTCTATCATCTGTTAGAGCGCCCAAGAATTCGGAGTTTCTTTGCTGCCCTGCTGGATTCTGGGTCAGCCCGGGTCCAGCCGCTGCGGGTTCTCCGGCATTGCTCGCCGGAGTTTCCACCGTTTGCCCCTCGGGGTTCTTAGTTCTGTTTTACTATTATTATAATTGCTGTTGTTGTTTGTCTGTCCTGTTATAGTTACTAGTAAAGGACTGTTATTCCTTTCCCCATAGCTCTGACTAAAAAGTTTTTTGTTAATCTTCCAAATTATAATAACACGGAGGGAAGGATTTGAATTCCTCATTCCTAGGGAGGCCTGCCTCTCCCTAGCAGACATCTGTCTTTTCAAACCAAGACAGGAGATAAGACACTGATTGTCTGATGTGAATTGTTTGCATTCGGTGTCTGATATTCCTCTGTGTCACCTCTTTTCTGTGGGGTACAGCACTGGATGCTAACATTTGGGAGCAGGGCAGGCATCCCTGCAGGTCTTCCCTGTCTCCTTCTCCACTATTTCACCTTCTTGGTATCAAGGTGTGTTTGCCTTTTGGCTGTCTCTGGGTGACTAAACCCACCGCTGTTCTTTGCAGATCCAGGACCAAGCTTAACCTTGCTCAGCACTGGCACAAAGCAGGCAAGGCTTCCTACCAGGTCTCCTTCTAGCACAGCTGAGAATTTGTCTCAAGGGGTATAGCTTTACCAAAGAGACAAGCAGAGTCCTTGCTGTTGCAGGAAAAGCCCTCCATGATTTGGAAACCTCACCCTTTCCCCCATTGTCCTGCAGCATTCCCAGAGGGACACAGTGCTTGTGGGCTCTTATTAAATGCGGTTGCACAAGCTGGTTTTAAAAGAAAGCAAACCACTCTTTCACATCTGGTTTAGCTTTATGACAATTTTCTCTGGCATTTGTGTGCAATTAGCACTGCTTTTCTGTCACATGGAGCCCATCCTCTAATAGCTGGATGTGGGCAGTAGTAGCAGAACTTGCAGTGGTTGTATTGAGAAGGGCTGTTTCTCTTTGCAGACTGTGTTGCTTGTTGTCCCTGAATTTATTTTCTCTCTGCTACTTGAAAAAGAAAACAAAATAAGTTTTTGGGCCTGAATCCAGCCCCAGAGCAGGGGATGGCTTAATCAAACACACAAACGCTTTTACCAACTCCAGTTGGTTTAGTTCTATGTTTAAAATCAAACACTCTTCTAAATATCTCACTTTTCTTATTCCAAAATTTGTGTTTAATGAATGTACCCACACACAGACTTTGCCCATTGCTCCAAGAGTCAGCACTGGTAGAAATGCTGTAACATGCAGAGCTGTTGTGAGACCCTTGGAGGAGCAGGAGCAGAGGAGGAGAGGAGGGGAGGGGAGAGGGGGGGAGGGGGGGGGAGGGGGGGGAGGAGGAGGAGGAGGAGACTTTCCCTTGCCTCTGAATGCCCTGGTCTTGTGGAGGAGGGGTATGAAGGTGTTAAATTGAGCAGTTTCAGTAACCTCACCTCCCCACGCTCCTTTGGCCTGAGCTGTCTCTTACCAAGTATTAGCCTACTGATCTTAGCATTTCCAAGACACTAAAGGAACTCAAATTTTGTTAGATTACAAAAGAAAATAGAGTGGGGGTGTGTTGGGGAGAATTCCCCTGCTTCCCTCTCCAAAACAGCCTCTATCCTGCAGATAATGACACTCAGCTGGGATACCACAAATCAGGGCAGGGCTCTGAAAACCATTCTGGACTGGGACTCTGGTTTTGGCTGAAATTGAAACCTAACCCTGATGAAAGATTTAAAGATATTTGTTCCTTTTTTTTGACATTTGAATCTGTGTTTTCTAACTGACCCCACAGGTAAAGCTTTCCTGTGTAGTCCTTGCCCAGCTCTGATCTATTTCCAGAGGGACTCAGGATCCTTATCACTTTATGAAAAATGAGATTTACATTCCTGTATCACACAGGCACTTTGAAAATATTATCCCTGACTCCAGAGAAATGGCTCATACATTTTAATGCCATTATTAGAAATTGAATTGACAACACATATCTTCAGTGGGAATTGCTCTGCAGCTCAGGGGAAAATGTACAGAGAGCACTGGTAGAAACTTCAGAGAGTTCTTGTCATCTTGAGATGTGTGTGCTTCTGGTACAGTGTGTCTGCTGAATGAGAAGAGCAAGATTTGATATATGCCAGAGGAAGGGGAAAGCACAAGTCCATGGGCCAACAGCATGGGCTGAGAGCAGTGGGGCTTAAAACATCCCAAAGATCTTCTGGGCTGAAAGGGAGAGCAAAGTGATGGAGAAACATGGGCTGTTCTGGCTTGTGTGTCCCAGGATGTTGTAGAGATGTTGCACACAGTTGCTTTATTTGCTGTCTTAGAGAAAGTGAACTGGATGAATGCTGCCTTAAACTGGCATGTCAGTGAAGTGCTGCTGAGGTGCTCAGGTTGGTAAAAGAAGCAGCAAGGAACCGCAACAAAGAAACCCACTCAAAACGTTGCTTTTAGAACAGAGTCTTTTTAATGGTGAATAAACTTGCAAGAACTGGCTGATCTCTGCTCCTCAGGGGATGTGGCCTTTGAGGAGCACTTCACATTGAGCTGTAGGCCATCAAGCCTCTGGAGCCTCTGAGCTGGGAGCTCTTGCTCCTGAGAGTGGAGGAAGAGGGACACAACCGGCAAAATACTTGATGTGGTGCCAAAGAAGCACTTGTGAATCTGAAGCCACTCCAAGGTGAAGAGTTTCCACTTCTCCTGCCCTTGTTGGTGCAATGTGGCCCAGCCTTTGTGGTGAGTGTTGGGGTGCAAGGAAGTTGACCTCTTCTTCCATTTTAAACTGCAATTTATCTGAAGCTGGAAGTTAAATCAAACCTTCCTAAAGCAGAGGTTTATGAAAATAACTCTTGTGACTAATTCAACCCCTTAGGCCTTGCTGGAGGAGACTTTGCAGCTTTGTTTTTCCTTGTAAAGAATGCTCAGCATATGTCCTGACAATTAGTCAAAGTGCCCAAAAATACCCATCAGCCCTGCAAGCTGATCCCCTTCAGCCCCTGGAGCTGAGACAGACACAGGGTTATACACTGTGGGGCTTCGGGAAAGGTTATTTTTAAAATGGCCACATAACAAGGGTGATTCAGTCCTTTCAGCCACCAGCTCTGGCTAACAACTGAGGGTGCAGACAGCCAAATGTTAATCTTGCTCAAGGCGATTGTCCTGTCCAGGGTATGGGGCTGCTTCTCCTGCTAAAAGCATGTTCCAGTTTTGGCTCTGTCAGCTCTAAATCAGTGCTGAGGGCATGGCCCTGTGGCCGGTGCCAAGTTTGGGCAGTGCTTTGATGGTGTGCTGGATGCCAGGGAGTCTTCCCAACTGGCATGCCAATGCTTGGAAGGGCACATCCTCATCAAAGAGGTGGCCTGTCCACCCTTAGCCAGGCAGCCCTTTTCTGAGAGCATTTGGTTTGCCCTTCTCTGACCACCTGAGCTGAAATTTTCTATCCTCAGTGTCTCTCATGTGCTGAATTTGTAGAGAATGTTTTGCCAGAATCACAGTCCATCCACAAACAGCCCTTTCTTCTCCTCCCCTGAAAATCAAGACCTGTAAGGGGAAATACCAAGGTTCCTTGGTGCCACAGAGCACTGCTGGTGTGGGGATTTGGCTTGGCCACTGTCCTGTGTGGGCAGAGGACGGAGGTCTGCAGAACCATCTGCCCAGCAGCTTTCTGGGAACATGGTATTTTGCTAGAAAACATCACACAGAAAGCATTCCCAGGCTTTGGAGGAAGAGCTTGGGCAGAGCCTGCAGCATCCACCTTGTGAGTCTTCCTTGCTGCCAGGTCCTGTTGAATGAACACAGGAGGGTGTCAGGGGATGCTGGAGAGCATTTGTGTTGTAGCTGATGTCTGGGTAGCTGCTAATTTCTGACTCCTAGTAGGTAGATTTCTAAGGAATGACCCAGCTTTCAAGCAGTGAAGCAAACAAGTAGCTGAACTGCCTTCCATGAGCTCCACAGTGAGCTGTTGAACCTCAATGAGGCAGAGCATTGCCCAGCCAGCTGCTGTGCCCATGAGAAGGAAATGGGAGCTATTAGAAGTGCAGAGCGCCTGATGGACACTGTGAAATATTATTTCAGTGATGGCTCACTCACTACTTTGTGAAGCCCTAACATGAGTATTTATTGTGTGAGTATGGCAGGATTATATTGCTGTGCCTGTTCCTCACACCTCATCTGTCCTGGGAAAGACTGCCATGCTGCCTGGCTGGATCACTGTGGTATTTATTTGACAGGGACTTGAGTTACTTTTCTCAGCTCTGAAGCCAGGGCTAAGACATGAGGGGAAAGCTGTGACTGGCAAATATTTGCCTCACATTTGGCTCCACTGGTCATTCCCCCTGCACATGAGTGCAACTAAACTTGAACAAAGAAAGACCTAAAGTTGGCCAAGATGGCCTTAAGGAGCTCCACTGCCCTAAGCGTGAAGCTTTGGGGTAATAAGCTGGGGAATAACTGAGTTGTGGTGCAGCTGGTTGGCCCCATGGCACATTTTAGGACACATCACCTGGCAAAAGTGACTGAGAGTCATTACAGCACTGCTGGGTGGGTCTGTGCATGACCCAGTTGTAGGGCTGCTGGGGAGGGAGAGGTAAATGCAGTATTTTAAGATTTTTAGCCAAATTATGGGCCTGGTGCTCTTATGAGGCTTCTGAATCAGACCGGTCTTGTCAGTACATGTGGACCTGTCTCCCAAGAGGAGTAGAGGAAGTCTTTGTCTCCCCTTAGGATTGTATGACCTTCATGGGCATGTTCACACTTGTGGTCTTCATCTTGCAGTTCATGAAGGGGGCTGTGGGCAGCCTGCTGAGCCTCCCAGTCCACTGCCTGCACACTCACAGCAGAAGGACATGAGAGACAGAGCTGGGAAGAGAAACACAGCTCATGTTTAAGCAAGTGCATTTAAAGACTAAGGCATCTGGCTTTCAAAAGATTTTTAAAAAATCTTCAGCCTTTTAGGGCTGTCCCTTTTTGAGTTTGCACTGAAGGTCTAAATCTAACTGTTAGGACTACAGCAGGCACTCAACATCTTTAGTGCTGGGAGATACAGCCTTGGCATCTTATCTGTAATGCAAGAAAGAGGAGAAGGGATAGGAGGAAATTGACTTTATTTTGAGGTTGATTCAAAACCAGCTCTGCACAGCACCTGCTGCTGCCTCTCCTATCCCCAGTCTTCTCTGGAGCCTGGTGCTGCCATGGGGCTTTTTGATGCCTGCATCCCACCACACTGCCATAGCCAGGATGGGGAACAGGAGCTGAACAAAGCTTTGGGACTGCAAAGCAGCTCCTGATTTATGTGCAGACACTCCCTCCAGGCCTCAGTGTCACTTGGCCCTCAGCAGCAGTGAGAGGTCTGCCATGTCAGTAACAGGTGATGGGAAGAAGTGCTGATCGGGAGCATGTGTGGAGGGGAGCCACAGAGCAGATGGCAGCAGGGAAATAAATTTGGAGCTGCCATGGGAATAGTCCTGGAAACAGTCCAGCCTGTGGATGGAGGCAGATGGGGAAAGACTTAGTTTATATCTCTTCCTGGTTTTCCTTTTTTTCAGGTGCCTTTATTTCCAGCTCTGTTATCTCTTGACCATTCCTTCCTATTACTACACCCTTATCCCATTTTTTTTCCCTCTTCTTATCCTGTTTTCTTTTCCACCTTTTGTTTCTACTCACACTATATCTGAGCTCTTGGATGTTGCCCACTCTGCATATACCCTCTGCTTCTTTATAAATCTATTCCCAGTTCCTCTACCCCTGCCTTCACAGCTGATCCAAAAAGCTTCCCTTGGCACTGAAAGGCTTAGCTCACCGCTGTGACTCAGCTGTGAGCTGGAGCTCAGCATAGAAGAATCATGCCTTGGCCACGTCTTGCCACTTTCCTTCTCTACTGTCCCTCTGTGCTGATTCCCTGAGAACACCAGGGGTTCACCTGGTGCCTGGAGTGTTCATTCCCCTGTCACTGCATTGATGACCTTGCTGCATTTGCTCTGGATGTGGGTACATCCTGGCCGTCTCTGCCTTGTGTTCCTATGAGTGCCTGTGGGATGCCTCAGGGGTGCCAAGGCACATCCTTGTACACAGAGCTGGATTTGTGACTTCTAGAGAATTTTTGGGATACTTCAAAGAGAAACTGTCCAGTTTTGAAAGGATGTGTCTTGGTTTTGAAAGACAGTTGTCTGCCAAGGAAAGTTAGAGCCTCCCTTGGAATGGAGAATGTAAACCCCCTTCCCTCCAAATTATTATAATTTTGCAATTAGGGGCTTTCAGGTAAAGATATGGGAATAGGAGTAACAGTTCTTTACTAGGAATATTTTTAAAAAAAGGAAAATACAGATGTAGTAGTACTAAAAAACCACACAAGGAAGCAAACAAAAATCCTGGAAAAACCCTGACAGTCAGGGATACAACCTGGCACCTTGTTGGTCAGGGTGTTGGAAGCAGTCCAAATAAATCCTCCTGGAGGAACAGATGTGGTTCTGTGGAGTAGAGATGGTCCTGTAGAAAGTCCAGTGGTGACAAGATGGATCCCATCTTCCTCCAGGCATCCAGTAGAAAAACCAGATACCTTGTGTCCTTCAGTCCCAGTTTTTATCTAGCTAGGAACAACTGGCTCCTCCCCCACCATGTGGAGCATCTCACAATGGGATGATGGAATGTGTCATGTAATTGGTGGGACCTAATGGCCCATTATCAGATGTCCCCCTGGAGGATGGAGGGGTGGTGAAAGAGATAAGAAACACTGCCCCACCTGGTTTTAATGGCTGGGCCATTATCAGAAGGCATCCACCCCCCTCCCCCCCTGGAGTCATGAGTGTTGAGGGTTAAGTTCTCCTGTAGAATTTTTCCCCTCCATGAGTTGCTAGATTTTAAGTAGTGATAGTTAAGGGGTGCTTAACCTGACAAAAGAAGTTGATCACTTGGTTTTGGGGGAGGGAGGAGGCTCCCGGGAGAGCTGAGGTGTGGACTCACTGCTCTCAGTCTTCCGGGGAGCACAGTTCGGGCGACTGCTGGCTGCCTGGAGTCCACAGTTAACGGAGGAGTCTGGTCCTGGGAATTCTACCATCTGTTGGAGCGCCCAGGAATTTGGAGTTTCTTCGCTGCCCTGCTGGATTTTGGGTCAGCCGGGTCCAGCCGCTGCAGGTTCTCCGGCACTGCCCACTTCATCTGCCAGGGCACCCCCCTGCCCACCGAGGACAATCCACCGCTTCCAGCTTCCAGCCATCAGCGCTGGAGCTTTCCACCGTTTGCCCTCGGGGTTCTTGGTTCTGTTTTACTGTTATTATAATTGCTGTTGTAGTTTGTCTGTCCTGTTATATTTACTAGTAAAGGACTGTTATTCCTTTTCCCTATAGCTCTGACCGAAAAGTTTTTTTTTTCTTTTAATCTTCCAAATTATAATAACACGGAGGGAAGGATTTGAATTCCTCATTTCCTAGAGAGGCCTGCCTCTCCTTAGCAGACACCTGTCTTTTTCAAACCGAGACAACGAGCGATAAGAAAAAAAAAATGTCTCCCAAAAAACAGCTTTCAACAGATGAAATAGAATACACATTTTTTTTGGTTGCATAACCCAAGACTATGAGGTGGAAAATTCCCACTCTGGTTCAGGTGTGATTGTGTCATGCAGGGTCTCTGGCTGGGGGGATTGGGGTCTTCATCCCCTGGCAATCCTCTCCAGATGTTCTGCAAACACTGCTCTGCAGTGCCTGCTGCCAGTGCTGGGAGCGGGAAGCATGTTGGATACTGAGTGCTTGGAGAGCTGGGTCAGCCCCCAGTGTCAGTCCTGGTGCCAAACCTGTCCGGCCTTTCTGTGGCTTTGGGGACTGCTGCCTCTTATATCTCTCTGATGGATCAGCTACAAATGCAAAGATCTTTTCCTTGGAGAGAGCTGTATGTGTACTCTCCTCTCAAACCCAACTCTCTAATTGGTGGTCTTCCTGCAAACTTTGTCTTTATACTAAAACAAACAAAGGGATATTTTTTTAAAATTTGTTTTATTTCTGCCTCAGAAGAGCCAAGGAAGTTTATAGCTGAGATCTGTTGGGCAGGAGTGCTCTGCTGTGGGAAGATGCATGCAACTGGAGACATATAGAATAAAATTTGAAAAAAAATTGATCTGCCCTCAGGACAGGAAGGGTAGGGAGCAATGTGGGATTCTCATTTTATGGGGAGCCTGGTGAATGGCAGTGTGCTCTTTGTGTAGGTGTGCTATGCATTGCCAGCAGCATGTATGGAAGCAGGAGGCACAGCATTACTTTAGGAGGTGCACAGGTGCTCTGCTGCTGGTATTTACTGCTGCTTTCTTTGATGATGGTGACTAATAGTTCTTCAATGTCTGGGTTAGAACAGCTCTCTTTAGGAGTTTCTGCCTGTTGAATGACAGCAGGATGTGTGAGCAAGCTGAGAGACCCAGACCTTTTCTGGCAGGATTCTTAGGGCAAGAAAATACTCTGGAAACCACAAGGTGAATAATTTGTTTATCTGAACAGATGACACTATGCCCCAGCCATGCTGCTCTGCAGTCAGACCTGTTGGGTGGGATCAGTGTGTCCAGGGCAGCTCCCTGGAAAACCTACGGGACAGGTTTAATGTTAAAAACATGACATCTCAACCCTGCTATGCCCTGCTATGCACTCACTGGTGTATTTGTAGCACTCTTCCCGCTGGGACCTGTGGATGCCTGGTGCAAAGACAAGGGCTCAGGCAGGGCTGGCACAGCTCCATTCTGGGGCACCCTCTCTTTCTTGGAGGTGTCTGCTCCTTGACATGTTTCACAGAGCATTGATATCTTTCCTTGGCACTTGTGCTACACCTGCACCACTGCTGTGTTTAATCACCTGGGCTTGTGTGGATGAGGAGGGACTTGGGAAGAAAAGGGGAATTGTCCAAAGTTATCTGGCTAAAACCAGGCAAGAAACCAAGAGCAGCAGTAAGGTTGTTCCATTCCTGCTGCTGGACCAGGAGGCTAGAGATTCAAACAAAATGGCCTTTAAAGTCTGTTCTGGGAGATCAGCAGGAGCTTTGCAGAGTGAGCTGTGCCAGGGAGCTCCACAGGCATCCACAGGTCTGGGTCTTCCTCCGGTTTCTTGGTCAAGCTTTCTCTCTCTCCTCTCTCCCCTCTCCTCCAGCCCAAGCCTGTTGTGGTGCTGTGAACACATGTGTGTGTGTGCACATGAAATGTTGTGACATCCAAGTGTCCATCCCTGCTCTCCACTCCCCTCTGCAGTTGCCAAACTGCTGCTGATTGCATCCACCTCCAGTCGGGGCATGGCAGCCGCTGGCACAGTGCAGACACTGCTCCATCACCCAGGAAAGGAGCAAAGGCTTCTGATGGAAATACCTGGGCATTTTGGGGAAAGTAGGAAATGACAGCTGGGTAGGAGGGTGCCAGAGCTTTGTGTAGGGAACTAGAAAGGAATGAGAATGGTTAATGATGCAAACTTTACGTGCATTGCCAAAAATGAACTCATGTCTGTAAATATTACACTGCACACAGCAAGATTAGAACAGGAAAATACCAGTTATTAGGGTTCCTGTTGCCATCTCAATTATACAAACAATTTGCTGGAGTTTATAGATGAGCTTGAGCAGAATAACATTGGGTTTTTCCTCGCCAAAGTGTTTCAGTGCATTAGTATTTTAGCATGTTTCCTAGCCTCAATCTGCTGCACCAGTGGATCCATGCTGTGCTCTTTTGGAATGGCATGGTGTCAAGAGTGACTTTTTCCAGGCCATGTTGGAAACTTGGAGATGTCAGGATGCTGGTGAGATACTGAGCTTGTGCACATGCTGCCTGGGGGGCTAAGATGGGTGTGAAGGCTCAGGGACACACCAAGCCCAGTACTGAGGCTGGAGACTGTGCACGTGTGTGTGGCTGAAGAGCTCTTGGGACCTCTGCAAGCAGGAAGCAGAGATGTTCTTGGCTATAGCAGGGTTGCTCTTCAGAGGCCAGACACTACCACAATGGGCTCCCTGGAAGGAATGATAAACATTGGCTCTTCCCAGTGTCTGTCAGGGAAGTTCAGTGACTTTCCCATGGCCATGCAGTGCGTCAGTGGGGAGGCAGGATTAGCAGCTGGGCGTCCCTGGCCCCCAGTCCTGACTGCTGCCAGCAGCAGTTGCATGACCCAGAGTGAGTGCAGGGCTGCGGAGCTGCTGCAGCCTGGGGGTCCCCACAGGAGTGACCCCAAGCCAGAGCTCCCTGTCCTCCTGCTGTGACTTAGGTGGAAACAGGTTGGCTGGAGCCATGGAGCTGGGATCTTCCTGAGAGCTTTGTAGACACCTGAGTCAAGAGGACAGAGGCATGAGCCAGTGCCTCTAAAGCCATGCTAGATGCTAGAGAAGCCCCATATCATGACACCCATCTTTCTAAGTGTTGGGGGTTAAGTTTTCCTATAGAATCCCCCCCCCCCCCCCCCCCCATAAGTTGCTAAGAGACTAAATACTGATGCTTAAAGGGTACTTGACCCACACAAAATAAGTAGATCACTTAGTTTAGGGGGGAGGGAAAGGCTCAGGGGCTCTGGGAGCTGAGGGTGGTTTCTTCTGCTCTAGGTTTCGGAGAGGATGGTTGAGCGACTGCTGGCTGCGTGACGAGTCCGCTGTTAATGGAGGGTCCAGTCCTGGGACTTCTATCATCTGCCAGAGCACCCAGGAATTTGAAGCCCCTTGCCTGCCCTGCTGGAGCTGGGTCAGCCCCGTCCAGCCGTCGCGGCTTCTTCAGCACTGCTCACTTTGCCTGCCGGGACACCCCCCTGCCTGCCGGGACAATCCACTGTTTCCAGCCATCAGCCCCGGAGTTTTCACCATTTCAGCTTGGTGTTCTCGGGGTCCCAAGAGATCAGACTGCCTGGGACTTGTGAGACAAAGCCCCTCGGGGTTCTTGGTTCTGTTTATTATTATTATTATTATTATTGCTGTTGTTGTTTGTTTGTCCTGTTATATTTACTAGTAAAGGACTGTTATTCCTTTCCCCATAGCTCTGACTGAAAAGTTTTTTTTTAATCTTCTAAATTATAATAACTTGGAGGGAAGGGATTAGAATTCCCCATTCCTAGAGAGGCCCCGCCTCTCCCTAGCAGATACCTGTCTTTTCAAACCGAGACACTAAGTGCTGCTCTTCAGGAATTTGCTCCCTTTGAGCAGTTAATGCTGTGGGTTTCCTTAAGGAAAAAGCTGGGGAAGGACCAGGAATGGCAGTTTTACTGGCAGTGAAACTTCAGCATGACCTCCATGTTGAGAGCAAATCCAACCCACCCATGAATGTATGAGCTGGTACTTCTGTGGTCTGTCAGCTGAGTCCCCTGGGGTACAGCTACATCCTTTCTGGGCCAGAAGACAGCCCTTTGCTGGCTCCTGGGGCTGCAGCCCCTCTGGCCCCCACAGGGCTGTGATCCACCTCTTCCCTTCAGCCATGCAGAGCAGCATTAATATTGGGTCTGTAATTTAGCTCAGAACTGTTACGAGACACAGTCTCACTCTAAAGCCAAGGCCAAATAGTACCAGCATGGGGTCAAGTTCATGAGTTCATTCTGCCTTTGGGACTAATTTGGGTGCTGAGTAGCTGGGCAGGTATTTGTTGCCTGCAGAGACCTAGAGGTCTCAGGATCCTGTTCTTCTCCCTAAGATCACCTAAAATGGTAAGAATTTCCAAGGGGGATTAAGATTGTGATCTCTGGGGAGGGGAGTGGACATCTGGTAGGAGTCCTGTCCATATTAATAGCCTCGGTTTAAATGTATGTTATCAAATGGGGCAACTCCTTATCAGCCTAGAGACTGTGAACTCCATTACCTGAGGGGCTGCTGGTGACTTTGGGCTGCTGACCATGGCTTTCCACAGGCACACAGGTAAAGTGGATGTGCTGCCAGGTATTGTGGGAGTATGCCTGGTAAATGGGGAGGAAGGTTTTGCTAAATGGCTCCTGTGCCAGAGAAATAACTGAATGCAGACTTAAACCTCAGCAATCTTCAGCTGTGACTCCTGATGGCAAATGGGCTGATAACCAGTGTGGGAGACTGGTGCTGGAGCAGAGTGGTGGTGGTGGCCTCATTTATTTTGTAAAATGCATTGGATGGTAAGTGTTTTTGTATCTGCAGCTGTGGAAAGGCCGGGGCTCAGCTGTTATTTGAGCAAGACTTGGTGAAAATGAAGGACAATGCTCTTCCTTGCTGCAAGTTTATTGCAGTGAGCAGAGAAACCCAGAGCAGAGGGGAGACCAGTGTGTAAACCCAGATGGTTTGCTCTGCTCTGGTGGGAAGTTTGTGGTTAGTCCCTCTTCTCTGTTTGTCTTTTAGTTCAGATGGGCTGACCCTTACCAGTGATAGGAAAATGTTAATTTTTCCATTAACACTGACAGGAATCCTGAGATCATATTTTACATGTCTCCATGGCATGCAGCTCTGTGGTGTCTTCCCATCCTGACACATTCCTCTAGCCCATCAGCTGAAGACAATCAGAAGCTCTTTAGGATTTTTGGAAGCCTATCTCACTCTTAGAAGCTGTTTTTGTGCATATCCAGGGTGTATTCACAGCCCTACACCACAGTACAGTGACAGTGCCATTGCATCTTTTGGTGAGACACAGCCCCTAGGGTGGATGTGCCTGGGGAGAGGGTGTCAGTTTGGGGCACAGCTCCTGTGGCCATCAAACAGCTGCTGCACACCAGGAGCCAGGGGTGCTCATGAGACTTGGGAAGAGAGCGTCCTCAAAACTGGAGAGAAAAGGCACAGTTTGCTGCTCAGCTTCCTGCTCAACTTCACAGGACGAGGCACACACGCAAGGCTGCTTGCACAGCACGTAACTGCTCAGGATTTGCTTGTGGGATGCACATACATGATATGCAGGGGACCATTGTGAGTAAAATCTGACTTCTGTGGTATCATTTGATATAAGAAGATGTTTAACTTCAGCCCACAAGACTGACTGACGCTGTAGCATCCTTCCATTTTACTCCTAGCTATATAATTTTTTCTTTCTCATCTTCCTATGGGGATGTTCCCTGGGGCAAGAACTCACAGACTTGATGCTGTGCTGTAATATAAAATGCTGCAGGGTGTTCTGAGCAGATGCTGAGGTTGGAGTGCTGCTGCCAAACAGTCACAGCATGGTGTCTGATCCTGCAGACCACTGGGAACCCCAGGGCAGCTGTGGGGATATCACATTGCCTGCTCAGGGTGGGGCTGAATCCTCCAGAGCAGGAAGAAATCTCATTTTGGCACCTGGGAGCACCTGGGTGTGAGAAGGGCATCCAGCTGCTGAGGTGGGGCAGAGCAGTGCTTAGCTGGGAACATAATAGGGGAGTCTCAAAGGACAAAACTTAATGCAGCCACAGAGTTAGTTACTGAACAGGATTTGTTTAGTTTTGAAAGGTTTGGATTTTGTTGCTTAAACTCTGCCTAAAGTGCTCAGCCTTACTCAAGGCAGTGGTGCCTTGTTAGCCTTCGCTGAGCTCTGCACTGAGTGCCAAAGCAATCCCTGGGGAAAGTGTTTGTGGGGCTGGGCCAGTGTTTTTTAATAAATAGCATGTCCCTACTTCCCTGGGAAACTGTGAAGATTTAGTAATGACCAGGATGTGCTTAGACATGGTGGCAATAGGACCATAGGAAATGTTTTTGGCAACCGCCTGAGGAACTTGGAGCTGTTCTTGCTCTAAATAAAGAAGCTTTCATTTTATCAACAGATTAAATTTTGAATTATAGAGTATGAGACTCACATGCCCCAGCCTGGCAATAGGAGAGCACAGCTCTGGTATTTTCAGCCCTTCCAGCAAAAACTACCTACAAGAGATTTCTTTTTTTTCTTGGGCTTTTCAAATGTTTGTTGACCAGGGCATTTTGCCAGTGCAGTCCTGAGTGTCACTTTGCATTAGGGATTAACAGGACCCTTTTTTAAGGGTTTCCCAGGTATTTATAGCAAACCATGTGACATTGCATAGAGGAATGCTGAGAATAGTAACTCAGGTGACAGACCAGGACTGCCAGGACTGAGCTGAAACAGGCAGGTGTAGCCAGTGCCTGGCAGAGTGGGGCTGTGTACTCAGTCTGCTGAGAAAAAATAAAACTAATGGAGAGTCAAAAAGCAATTGCTCTTTTTCTTCCATATGCAATTGTGTGTAGGGCAGAGGATTAACAACTCCACCCTCATCTTCCTTCTTAAGTGGCAGAATAATCGGTAAAGTGTAAGTACAGTTTCTCTTGTTGTGTTTAGAGACTACACTTCAAGTTCTTCCTTGGTGTTTTATCACATTTAAACATATTCCCCAGAGATATTAACACATAGCCTGTGCTAAGTGCTTTCCTTATCAGCTGTGGTTCAGCTCCCTTCCCTGAATGCTTTGGTTCCATTTATTGTGCATACCACTGTGATGCTGCTTTGGGTTATTGGCTGAACTGGGATGAACCAGCCCAGGGTGATTGTAGGAGCCCAGCGGGAGGCAGGGGCTATGTGGGTGCAGCAGCTTTTGTGGGGTGGCACTTCTTAGGTCTGTACCCTTTCCATCCCAAAGCTAGCCATGCTGCAGGGTGCAGATGTGGCCCTGACTCTCAGTCAGCCCTGTGACTGCTTGGTGTTGGTGCCACTTGAGGTGCGTGGAAGCCCCTGGGGCCCAAGTGTTTGAGATCTCTGAAGGATGGAAGGTGTGGCTGTCCAAGGGCTATTTTTGTAAAGTAGAAGATACTTTCAGGGGACAAGTGGTGAACTGGCACCTCTGTGGTCAGGTAAATGTTAGGGTTGTATTCCAGTGGGTCTTTGTGCCAAATACCCTGATATCTGAGAAGGCCACTGGCCTGGCCTTCTGCCCTCCAGCTGTAGCCAAATCCATCAGGGAGCTACATTTAGAGAACACCCTGCCAGGGCTGGTGGGACAGGGATCCCTTGCTTAGAGCGAGATTAGTTTCTGGAAGTATAGCTGTATTTTTCTTCATCTTTTATTGAGGGTCCTCTAGGCTCTTTAAGGATGGGCACATTCTGCATTTACCCCTCTCCCCAGCTGCCTGTGCTCACTGTTTTCACCTGCTTCTCTCCAGCAGAACAATCCTCTGCACATGCCTAGGAGGGGGAATAGTTCCAGCCTGTCCATACTTTTCCTCTGCTTTCTAAATCCCATTCTGTGGCCTCCGTGTCAAGCTGACATGGAGTTTGGATCAGTGCATGTCCTCAGGGTATGTGATTTTCCTGGGGCTAAACAAGAGACACTTGACCAGGCTGTCACCTTGGAGTAGTCTGGTGTAAAGTTACAGCCACAGAAACTTGTGTTCAAGTGACTTCCAAGCTAAAACATCTGCATGTACCACTCATTTTAAGCACAGCAGTGTGAAAAGAAGCACAGAGGTTCAATGCTCTGGGTTTTAGTGGTAGTTTGGTGAGTGCTTTCCCTGTTTTGGGGTTGCTGTAGCACTGTTGTACCCCTGGTGTGAATCCCTACCCTGTGCTCAGCAGCTGCTGCACTGCTCATATGGGAAGTGATGATGAGGGCACTAAATAAAGACCCTGAGGAAGTAATGATTTTTCCACATATCCAGTGTACCCTTAGTTTCATAACTTGCTTACCTTTCAGACAGTAAAGACAGGCCAGGGTTAATATACCTGGAAGCTCTGGAAAGTTATGCTGTGGGGACCTGGTGCAGCTGGAGGGTGAAGGAGGTTATTAAGGAGATAACTCCAAACCCATGACCTGCTGCCAAGCAGGCTTTAGAAAGACATTTATTTTTATACAGAACACAAGAAATATCTGCTTTGTTTACCTTCCATGAGAGGGGACAGGACTGCTGAGGGGACCACCTGTAGGATACTAAATGAAACTGACCTCTGAAGTGTCCATAGATGTTTACTCCATTTGGGGAAAATAATCTGGTGGTCCCAGCACAGCTGCTACTGACCTGGGGCTCCACTCTGCCACACGCTGGTGGCTTTCAGGGCTCTTGTGCACTATACCCTGGGTAGGCTGGTCCTGCTACTGTGGGAGGGTGGTGGGAGATGGTCTGGCTGATGTGGGCTCTAGACATGGCACAGGTGAGCAGAGCCCATGACCAGCCAGCACATTTGCAGGGGCAATACAACCACTGCATCTTCACTGCAGGCAAGGGAATAGAGGTGCCTTTCCTGGCTCCAGATTAGGAATTCAGGAATGATAGTGCTGTGAGGGCAGAAAGCTTCTGGAAAAGCTGGAAGCAAATTCATGCCCCTGCCTGTGTATGAGAGGGGCTTTCTGGTGTGCAAGATGCACGAGGCAGGCAGAAGCTGCTTGCACAGCCCAGTCTGGAGGCTGCCAGGCCCAGTGTTAATTTGCCTGTGGAGCTCCAGAGCTGCTGTGATAAATGTGTCTCACATTAGTGCGTGATGTGTTACATGGGAACACGGGGTTATGTTGTTCCCTGAGCCATACTTTCAAGATTATGTGTTCAGGTTGAAAGCAACCCTAAACCTGAGATCAAGGACTTTTCAATACCATTTGCCCTGGACTCTGCAATAGCATTTCTTCCAAATAAAACCCACCTGCTTGCTAGAGCTCTGCAGAGCTGGTGGTGGCTCACATAGTTTCCATGTTTCCCAGCTGTTTATCTGTTTCATTTGCTTGAACAGGTACCTCAAAACCCTTGGTGTAGCTGTCAGAAGGACATGGCCTCCCCTGGCCTTGCTAAGGGAATATTTACAGACCTTGGTCCCCCCACAAAGTACAATTCCTACCAGCTCAGCCTCCAGCCTGCCTCTGTCAGTTTTAGGGGAAGGAATAGGGTGTGAACAGAGCCTCCACCTCTGCTTCAGCCTCCCCATGTGATACTTTTCTGTAGGGCTCTCTGTCCTGCTTTCTGAAATATAAATCCTTCAACTTGTTCTGGCCCTTTGTTACTGAGAGGATGACAAAGAGGAGACAGTGTGATGACTTTTAGATTTTAAAACTTGCAAGGTAACAGTGTGAGTTCCACTCTTCCTGGGCCCAGATGAGGTTGATGCTCTGCTATGATGGCAAAGTGTTCATGAACAGGCGCCTCTGGCTTTGTACCCAGCAGTGTTGGGCTGCTCCTGGTGTGCTGCAGTGGTCTGGTGAGGTTGGGCCCTGTAGCTGATGGTACATCTGGAATTACTGGGGTGGGCAAGTGTCCACAACAATCTGTGAACAGGCCCTTAGGACATAACAGGGCAGACCAAGAGCATCCTGCAGCCAAGGGCGAGCCCAACAGGGTTCCACTGGCCCTGCTTTGTTGTGAGGGCACAGCCAGGAGTGACACACCCTCTCTGCACCCCAAAACCCCCACTGGTTTGGTTTATAAAGGCACATTGTGCTGGGCTTGGAGCAGCACGGCTGGAATAAGCACTGTTGTATCACTGAGCTCTGTGAGGAGCAGGCTTCAAGGTAGCCCCCAGGGCTGGATGGGGTGGTCCAAGGTGAGGCCACATGATGGAGGCAGCAGCAATTTGTATGTCTGACTGTCCTCTCCCTTCTTTGCTCTGTGCTGATGCTGCAGCTCTGTCAGGAAGAGAGGACATTTCCTCTTGGCAGTCCCTGTTGCCAGACCACAACCACATTTCCCATCTGGTTGGTGATGATGCAGAAAGTTCAAGGCTGTGTCCCTGTGTGTTGGCAGTGCAGGGAAATGGGCTCTGCATTGCTGGGGCTCTGGGGACAGAAGTGGCAGAGGCAGGGATGGAGCTGCCTCTGTGTGACTCCATGGGCTTCTGTAACTCTTATGTTCCCTACCTAGAAGTGCTCCAGGCCAGGTTGGATGGGGCTTTAAGCAACCTGATGTAGTGGCTGGCACCCCTGTCCATAGCAGGGAGTTTGGAACAAGATGATCTTTAAGGTTCCTTCAAACCCAAACCAGTCCAGGATTCTCTGAATCCTGACAGAGCCCTTGTAGCTGCCTTGCAAGAGTGTTGGTGGCCTCTATTGAGGAAGGGTGTGTGGAATGGAGGGAGCCATTAGCAGGAGATTGGGAGTGCAGGAAGGGATGAGTGTCTGGGGAGAAAGTGTGAGCCAAAGTGGAAAATCCTCCAGTCAAGATTCCCCACACCCACTGACAGCTCCCTGGCCATGGTGGAACATCAGACCTTGGCAGAACCTTGAGGGTGTGAACTGAAAAATATCTCTCCTTGGAGGCAGATTTTTTTTTCCCCCTTTTGTTTTTATATGTGAAAGTCTGGTGAAAAGGGGCAGCTGGAAGCTGCACAACTATCCAGCACAAAAGGCCTTGGAGGGCTGCAGCTGGCTGCGGATTCAGGGCGGAAACATGGAAATAATTCCACTCTGCTCATGTTTGTTGGTGATTTCTGCACACAAGTGATGCGGTGCCTCAGCCAGGACCTCACTGAGGCCTGTGGTAATGAACTAAGGGACTCCCAGGGAGTGATTAGGTGTCATTACCCTTGCTTGATGTGCAGTACATAAATAAACCAGCCTAGCATCCTTCCACTTAACAAGGAGATGGGAAAAAGTCTGGTTTGAGACTGCTTTCCTCGATTAGAGCTGCTTTCTCTATGAAGGATCCCTCAAGGAGTGTGATACCACCACATGCTCATTCCTGAGCCATGTTCCTCCTACTGATCTGCACAGCCCCAAGAAGCTGGAGCAGCTTTCAGGGCCTCAGTGCTGTCCCCTCAGCTGCTGTGCTTTTGCAGGGCCTGGCAGCTACACCGTGGGCACGATGTCAGAGCACTTCGACTGCTACTACTGCCGTGACCCCTTGCAGGGCAAGAAGTATGTGCAGAAGGAGGGGCGGCACTGCTGTGTCAAGTGCTTTGAGAAGTTCTGCGCCAACACCTGTGCTGAGTGCAAGAAACCCATTGGGGCCGACTCCAAGGTCAGTGCTGAGCACCCCAGTAGATGATGAGGAGAGGCAGATGCTGATCACCCTCCTGTTTGCTCTGGTCTGGCTCTGAGCTACTGTGAAAGAGCAGTTCTTTGGGAGTCCTCTGGCTGCCAGCCGTGTGCTCATTAGGCAAAGAGCGGTGCTGGGGGTGTGCACAGGGATGCTTATGATGGGCTGTTTTGGCACAGGTTCTCATTTCAGGGTCTAGATTCAGCCACATGAATTGGTACAAATGCTGAATTGCCCTGGAGAGAGAACTGCAGAGAGCTGGCCTGCATAGGGTCTTCAAAATTCATCTTCTGGGCAAAGCACTGAGGTCTGATTTTTGTCAGTTCATCAGATGCTTATTGCTTCATGATGGAAATCAAGAGTTCTTTCTGTATATATATATAGAGAGAGAGAGCAGTTGGATGGCAAGATGGTTCTGCTGGGTTTTTCTTTTTTCTTTATATTATTTTATAATAGTGTCTCTGATGTTCAGACACCAGAACACCAGGCAGGTCATGAAGAAACATAAACAGCAGGACCTGCAAAGATCTACTCGCCTGGTGGTTGAAACTGTTTTGATCTCCATGTAAATTGGAAATTGATTTGTTGCTAATGTATAGAAATATGATATTACTGAAGTCATTAGCATATACCTTCAGGGGCAGAGAAATGTTTATGGCAATAATAATGTACACCTGAACTAGAGGGAACGTAAGAACCTGAGAAGCCCACACTTGCAGAACTTCAAATCTCCAAGCTGTTAGTTTGAAGCATCTTTTGCCCTCCTGAAAGCCCAAAGTGAATGTGATTGTGTCAGTGAGTTTGGTTAAATGTCCTTCCTTTAAGTGCTTGAAGAGGAGCTGTAGCCATACCCACTGAATCAAACTTAGGAACAACAAATCCATCCTTTACTGCCCAGGCTGGTGAGACAGGAGCTTAACTTGAGGGCTGCTCAGGGGGAGAGAAAAGCTTCTTACTCCCTCCCTCTCTCCCTTTCTATTCATTCCAGGAGCTGCATTTCAAGAACCGCTACTGGCACGACAACTGCTTCTGCTGCTTCAAGTGCTACACATCCCTGGTCAATGAGTCCTTCATGCTGCGGGAGAACAACAAGGTTTGGTGCAGCAACTGCACCGCTGCTGAGGATGCACCCAGGTGTAAGAGCTGCTTCAAGCCCATTATTGCAGGTACTGTGCCAGTGATGGGTCTGAGGGCCACATTCTGCTCTAGGGCATAACCAGGGTGGTTAATCAAGCTGTGGAGGCTGTAGTTAGGGGTTTGGGCATCACAGTAGAAGGCTGGAGCACCTCAGAATAGTAAATTTTGACTGTTGCTCTCACCTGTCCATTTTATTCAAGTGTTGAAAGGCTGCTTTGCAAGTTAACCCTCATGTGGCTAATTAACCCTTATGTCAGTCTTAAACCATTTCTACCAAAAGCCTTGCTTGGTGAATCAAGGTCCTAAAAGGCTCAGGCAGCTCATCTGATAACTATTTTAAGAAAATCTAGCAGGCCCTGGCTAAAATTAGATACAAAAATTACCAGCTCATCCCTTGTCTGCATTCCAGTGGAATCTTGGGCATAGCTATGGACAGGTCTGCCCACAGACATTACACTGCACAGGAGGAAGGGTTTGCCACAGGCCTGAAATCTCACAGGACAAGTTATTTTAATCTGTTGTAGGAGACCAGAATGTTGAGTACAAGAAGATGGTCTGGCATAAGGACTGCTTCACCTGCAGCCAGTGCAAGCAAGTGATTGGATCTGGGAGCTTCTTCCCCAAGGGTGATGAATTCTACTGTGTCTCCTGCCATGAGCACAAGTTTGCCAAGACCTGCGCTAAGTGCAAGAACGTAAGTCCTTCCCCTCTGCAGAGGCAGCTGCCAGAACCAGCCCTCTGTGCCTTCTGGGAGCTGGGAGGGTGAACCAGCAGGCAGACCATGCTGAAGCTGTACCAATGCCCATGTTTTTCCCCTGAGATACTGGTGGCAGCAGCTGGTGGAATGATGGGAGAGCTGATGTTTCCTGTGCATTACAGGATCTGGGCAGGGGTGGTTGGGTTAGCTGATGGAAACACTGCAGAAAACGTGATACGAGTCTTGCACTTGCCTTGGGGATAGTTTAGCTTCTGTAGTGGTACTGAATATTCAAGAAGTGAATCAGTAGCTGTTTTACAACTTCTGCAACTGATTAGTGTGCAATTTCAGTTAGTGCAGGTAAAAGAAAGCATTTTGAAAGTGTCAGGTATGTGGGATTTCAGGTTAGAGGGACTCAAGTGCACTGTGCAGTTAAATTTTGATACAAACTTTGGAAAGATCCTCTCCATGACAAAGCTTTCCTACCCTACACCCCATGCCTGTGTCACTTCTCCCCTGCTGATTCTAAAACACACCTCTACTCTTTCTCTTCCAGCCCATCACTTCTGGAGGCCTCACTTACCAGGAACAGCCTTGGCATTCTGAGTGTTTCATTTGCTCCAACTGCAAGAAGCAACTGGGTGGGAAGCGCTTCACAACTGTGGAGGATCAGTTGTACTGCGTTGAATGCTACAAGGGGTGTGTTGCCAAGAAGTGTGCTGGATGCAAGAATCCTATTACAGGTATGTTGGGTTAAATGCAGCTCAAGGACAGTGGGTGCTGAAGGTCAGGACAGTGATCCCTCAAAGACAGGGAGCCCAGGGATGTGTAACATCGGAAGCAGGTCTGGTAACCCAAGCTGTGACGGTTTCAGGTCAAAACTGGGTGGAAACACTAATTCATGTAGTGGTTTCACGTTTGTTAATTTTTGTTTCCTAAAATTAGTGCAGTGGTCTGAGTGCCCCTTAGAATTATTTACTCTTTTTCTGCTGTGAGATAGGATTAGGAGAAAAGTAAAGCAGGCTCAAACCTTAAAAGGGTATAAAGATAGGTTTATTAACAAAACTACAAGAGAGAGAAGACATTAATAAGAATCAGAATAAAACCTTTAAAACACTCCTCCTCCCCCTACAACTGTTCACTTTCCCACTAACAACATAAAGAGACAAAACCTGGGATTTTTAGTTAGTTTCACCACTTTAAAATAGTCTTTTATTAGTTCTTAGGGAGAGAACTCTCTCTTAGAAATCTCATGGAGACATTGCCACAAGAAACAGTTCTTTGGTGGCTCCCATGTCACGAATCCGCAGCTGCCCAAAAACTCTGCAAACTGTGAAGTCCCTCCCATTGGCAGCTTTTCCCGCAACTGCATATGGGCCATGGACTTATGCATACTCATGGGGTATCCTTTTTAAAGATGAACAGCTCCAAAAGCAAAGAATTTTTTCATCTTAAGGAACAGAGATCTTTTCTCTTTCTAGGGGCAGATCCTCATCTTCATCTCATCTCTCTCTCTCTGTTTAAGCTTCTCATGAGACCATAACTACTTCAATATTTACTTAGTCCATCACAAATACCTTTGCTTATCTCTACAATTTAAATATTCTCATCTCCCCGATGCATATTTTCCCACTATTTAAAGGGATATTTTAGTAGTCTCAATGGCCTCACAAGAGACGTCTAGACCAAACTAGGCAACTCCTCCATCCTCCTTTCCAACCTAGGACTTTTACTCTCTCTTCACTGACTTCTGTCTCATGCTGTGTCTCTCCACATTCCACTCTAGCTGTTCTCTCACTCAGAGAGAGGATTTAATGTTTTGCAAGTTTCATCTGTCAAGGAAAGAGTTAACATTCTCCCAGGTCTGCAGAGGGCATGATTGCCCTTCCCTGGGAGATGGCCAAAGGTGGCAGACTCAGGCTGTGCCAAGGCTGGAGCCAGGATCTCTCACATGGTTGGGCTTTTCAACCCCCCTTCTGCCCAGCGGCCGCTGGAGGAGGGGGAGGCTCGGGCCACAATGGAAGTGTAGCGTAGCAGCAGATGTTAGCAGCCACTTGGGCCTGGGCTCGGCTGGGACAGGGCATACTCTCCTCCCCTCCCTCTGCCCAGGAGTCATCAGGCCCACCCTGGCTGAGACAGCTGCAGTGACAGGGCCCGGCAGGCCCCTGGGGCCACACGGCAGAGCAGGGCTGGCCCTGTTACCTGTTCTGGGGCCGGGAGGAAAAAGAGTTTTTCCGGAATTCCTCTGATTTTTAACCTGTGTAACCCAGAGGCGTATCTAACTCTCTAATTGGTTAATCAAGCTGTCAACTTCAAAGCCAGTCACTAATTTGTTTTTTGTTATAACTTTATTAGAAAAAAATCACTTCTGTGCTAAACCAGCACACAAGCCAAATCTCAGCATTGTACATATGATCTGACTCTGAGCCACGTGCTTGTGCTGGATGGAGGCTGAGCTAGTAACTGAGCTCTTCAGCCTCTGCATGTCTCAAATTTACCTCCTTCAAAACTCCCCCAACCAGAACTGTCCCTGTTGGAGTCCAGGGCATTCCTTTGGCTGCCCTGGAGGGTCAGAGACCTGGACAGGGGGGTCTGGGACCCTGGCCCAGAGGGACATTGGCTTTGATTCCAGTCCATGGGAAAGGCTTCCTGCACTGCGGGAAGGATTGCAAGCCACAAGAGTGTGAAAGATAGTAGTTTAGCTTATCACAAGGTGAAAAAACAGTAGGTTTGGGTTTTTAGTATGGAAGTGAATGGGAGCAAGATGGAGGATTTTGGGCGTTGTCTCTTGCTTCTTCTTTCTTCTTCATTCACTCCATTTTCTGCAGTGACAGTGGCACAAAGTAGTTTAAGGAGACTGGGTCAGAGTAGAGACGACCTGTTTTGTATAAGTGATAGGTATTGGCAAATAATGATAAATAAAGACCACGTAAAAATTAGTATAAAAGATAACGCCACAGCCCAGTGAGGAGGAGTTGTCAGATGCCTGAGCAGCTGCACAGACCTTAGTTGGGCACTGAGAAAATTGTAAGATAAGAAACAATAAACAGAGCATGCAACCTTGAAAAATCAGAACCTGAAGACTCCGTCTCTTTTTTGCATCTGGCTCAGGGCTTTGCAGGAGTCAAAAAGACTCTAAAACCACCTGAATCTCGGAAAAGAAACCGAGATGTCCCCACCCATATCTTAGTTTGGGATCCTTAAGTCTAAAATGAGTGGTGTTTTATTGTTCCAAAGGGACATTTGTACCCCTTCTGATGTATTTTACACTTAAAACTCACTGGATTCTGTAGAGCTCAGCCCTGAAATGTTGGCACTGTCCTGCCAGTCCCATGAGGCTCACATTCCAGCCTGCATTTTAGAGCATGGATCTGAGCCCAGAAGTGTTTAGCCCAACCTGTCCTTGCTCCACATCTCTCCTTGACTGTTGGCTGGAGAAAGGAGCCAAAGAAAAAAGTTTATTGCAGAGACAAGCCATGTATGCCTTATGCTTGTTTCTTCTTCAAGAAACATCAGAAGATGCAACAAAACCATGCCTCAGTTGCCACTTCGGTGTTTCAGGCACCCCCTGTGGGCTGCAAGCCTAGGGAAGCACTGGGGCAGCAGGAACAGGCTGTGCTGTTTGGTGGGAATAACCCAGCCAAGGCAAAGCTACTATTGCCGTCTTATAATTGTGTTCTCTCCTAGCAGGATTTGGAAGAGGAACCAGTGTGGTTAACTACGAAGATGAATCCTGGCACGATTACTGTTTCAAATGCACAAAGTGTGCCCGTGGTCTGGCCAACAAGCGCTTTGTTTGCCATAATGGAAAAATTTATTGTGCTGAGTGTCCCAAACGACTGTAAATGAGCAGATGTAAGATGGATTTTAAAGCCCTGCTTTCCCAAACAGTCCTGGTAAAAGAGCAGGTTTTTGCATGTTGAGAATTTTAACTTTTTCCATTTTAGTGTAAGAACTAAATTAGCCTCAATATATCAGGTTTGACTTTTGAAGCTCCTGCAGTAAAAAAAGCATGTAGCCTTGCAAAAATCTAACCTTGTTTCCAAGCAACTCATAGTATAAAGGCTTGAAATGCTGTTAGATTTAGAGATCCACACACTGCATCATCTATGTGTGGCTTAAACTAAAATCTAATTTTAAACTGATCTAGTATATGATTACACTTGGCACTTAACTGAAGTGGGTTTGACAAGGCATGTACCTCTGACACAGAGATGCAAAGATTGCACCTGGGATCAGAGGGATCCATTATTATGCTTCTACAAGTACAGATACACAACAAACACCACACCATTAATAAGTAAAAAATACCTTTGCTTACTCTAGAACACCACATTGCAGCACATGTATGGAATGGCTTCACCTTAAAGATAACAATGTTTTGGCAGTGACATTTAGCTTAAGTTTCCATAAACTTGTTTTAGTCTTGATTTCCACATGGTTTGCCTGCAAGTTTTCCTCATCAGTGTTTTTTATATCATTGTTTAAACAAGGCTATGTACAATTATTAATCCATTAACAAGTAGTAAATCTTTCCACATACCACATGCACATGCATTTACAAGTGCCTTAAAATAGCTCAGACAAGGCTAGCTCTCCTATCATGTCAGTGTATGTTTAGTGACTGAAAAAAAGTGAGACTAGTGCCTGCTTGGAATCTATAGTCTGGAAATTTTTTTTTTCATTTTGCCATCTTACCTGATTGACATGTCTTAGGGCTGAGCTACTGTAAACAAGTCTACTACATTGATACTGTCAAAGTAAGAGTCAGCTGTGCTGTCATTGCACCCTTAAATATCTGAGGACTAAAGCAACAATTTCCATAAACGAATTAATTTTTTTAATATATAACTGACACTGGACCATCTTCCAGAAACAGGCCTGCGTGAAAAAGCCCTTTGGAGAGCATATGTACAGCCACTGTTCATGCACAGATCTACCATACTTCAGCAACCTGAATGCTGGTTTAAGGAGATTTTTTTTTTTTTCCCACAGTAGTGAAATACTTTATCAATTGTATCTGCTCCAGCCATTCCCTTTCAACTACTGATAAACTCTTGCAAGAAAATGAAAAGGCACCATCTTGCTGGTCACTGCTCCACTGCTGGACTCACCCTCACAACGCAGAGATGCTGCTGCTGCAGGGGAAAGGCAAAGGCTGTCAGGGAAAAAGCATGTTAAAGAATTCCTCTGTTCAGAACACGCCATCAGCACAGACAAACACAGCAAGAGCTAAAGGTGCAAATCCCCTCTCAAACACACAGATGCAACTGCCAGAGGCTGCTAGTTTGGGACTGCAGCTGATGCAGTTAGAGCAGCACCAGAGTGCTTCCCAAGGCAGGTCAGGCATGGCAAGGGGTGGAGGGGCCTAGTAAGGTCACATTTAACATTACAGAAATAAAGCACTGTTTAACTGAGAAGTTTATTTAACTGTGTGCATGTATTTACACAGGGCTGGATCAGACCATCCAACAAATCTCAGCACAGAAAAAATATCGGCATCTTTGTTAGAATGATTGTCTCTGCCAGAACAGCTATCATACAAAAATACAGTTTTCATTTTACCTAAGGCACTGCTCTAAAGTCTAAAACAGTTCTACAGTATTTCTGAACAGCAAGAGGGAGAAGGCTGAAGGTTCCTGTTGCAACTGAGGTGTCGAGGAAAGAACAGGTGTAGTTCCAGCAAACCCACTGCAAACACAGCTGCTGCTTGGATGAATCACTGGAATTGAGGGATTGGCCAATAGGTTGTAGCAGGTTTTGAGACAGCTACTCTTTAAAGTAATCACCTATCCAGTCTATCTGTTACAGGAGACATGAGAACAAGGCCGCATTATTACTTTTAGTAGCAATTTTTGGAAGATGTTTCGTTAATCTCTTCATGCTGAAAAAACCAGGCAAGTTCAGGTTAAATAGATTATTTATTGCAGGCTTTAGGGGAAGGGAAATATATATGCAGCTTGCAGCCACTGTTATAGAGCTGGAACTGGAACACTTAGAATAATTAACATGAACAAAACACGACTTCAATGGTCTAATACTGTTATGTACACAATAAAATAATACTTCCATAAGCATAGATAAATAAGTAATTCAAAAGGAAAATATTTTTTAAAAGCCTGATACCTTAAACTGCACTGACAGACAAATCTAGGGACTCAACATTTTTGTAATATATTAGAGCACATGCTGAAAAATGTTTTGATGTTTGCCAATAGATTAAAATATATTAGTGATGGTACAACACTTGCATTTTGAAACTGCCAATATTTTCACATTAGATAATAAGGAATTCTTCTCCGTTCAAAATTGAAGATACTCAATTTTGCATTTTTAAATAGCACATGAACCAACAAGCAACAACATTTTTCTAGACATTAAAAAGGGAGTTCAGCTTTAACATACACGGAGTCTTATTTCATCAAGATTATTTTAGAAATATGCAAAGTCTGCAGCTAAGTGGGGAGCCTCCAGTGGCATGTTCTACATGATACTGATATGAAAAAAAAAGACTCAATCAGGTTACTGTAAAGTCTGTAAAGGGGAAACAAGGAATATTTGAACTAGGAAACCTTCTCTAACAATTAGCTGAACAAACAAAAAAAGAACATTAGCACAACAGTTTCCCTGAAATGTTTCAAGGTGCAAATTAGAAGTTTGTCATCCCTCCTCTGGTGTTTTTTGCAAACTTGAAGATGGATAAAGGTAAACAAGCAGCTTTTCAAAACAAGGCCTTCAGTACTTGAGAAAACACTGGATTTCTGAAGTGCAATCAGATTATTTCCAGGTCTCTAGTGTTCACAGTTCTGTCCAAAGAGCAAAGACAAGAAAACGTTTAACCATCATAACTGTGTGTATGCCACATTGCATTCATCATCACTGTCAGTCTACATCCAGGAGTGAGCACAGAACCACTTGGTCACTTACAGTCCAAAATCAGCACAGTAGGTTTTCTTTCTTTTTACAGGAATATTAGTTTTCAAAGTTATGTATAGAATTCTTAAACTGTATTATGTCTAAAAATTTTCAAGCTCAAAATTAAAAGGCCACACTTTCTTCACTAAAAAGTTAATGAGTCTGATCACAACAAAAAGTGATCAGCAAAACCACAATAAATTTGTCTGTTCCCATGACCCAGTCTGTTGTGGCCTCAAGGGAAGCCTCCATCAGGGTGTGCCCATGGAACTAAAATTCACAGGATGCAGAGTGACAGAGGAGACTCTGGAAACAGTTCAGTCTAGAAAAGTGCTACACTTTAATCAAAGAAAGTGCTACACATCACTGGAAGAAAATGTGGATAGCAAGGCTTGTTTATCCACTAGCATTCACTTCAACTGATCACAGTCATCTCATGGAATGAGATCTGTGAAAACGGCCCTTTGGGGTTTGGTTCCAACACCAGAGAAGTCCAGTCTTACATAAACTGGCTTCCTGAAGCTTCTGACACTATCCACTGTACTGCATCCGGGCTTGGCTCCTCAAGTACATGTGGCTTGAGATGCAGCCCTGCCTCTTTCAGAAAATTCAGAATATTTTGTGTGTGTACAGCTTTATTACTCCTCCTGAAATGTAACACAACCATCTGTGGAATTTCAGGTTGGTGTTACTTGCCTCAGTGAAGTGAAAGACTGTTCTACAGTAAGTAGAGAGGACAGCTAATACACAGCTAAGAGTCTGAAGAGACCTTGTAAGACCACACAAGTCAGCATCAAAAACAGAACATGCCTAGGAGTGAAAAGGTCTGATGTGTAGAGTTACATCAGACACCTTTTAAACCATTTTGTATCTTCAAAAGTAACATGTGCCATTTAACATATCTTAGAAAAACCTTAAACTACAATGTATGAGCTTCAGTGCTGTTTGGAACTTCACAAGGACTCAGCTGTCTTTGGAAGAACCTTAATGTTGGGCCTTAGCAAGTCCCTAAAAAGGCATCAGTTGGTGACTCTTTTTGACAGAATTCAAGTTAAAAGCACTAAAGAAAGAGCCTCCCCTTCAGTCTACACATTGGAAAAAGTGCCTTGAAAATAAGAAGCTGTAGTTAAGGCAAGGAGAGCAAAATGCAAGGAAGTGAATTCCCTAGCCAGGGGAAGAGACAGACAGGGAAGTCAATTTGGATTACCTGATTGTCACCGAGACACGCAAAGCAGTCACATGTAGATGAGAAATTTCGCAGGGCAGAGAGGTTTCTCCGTGCCAGCTCAAGGCTGAGTCAGGGTGGAGAAAGACCTCTCCTGTTTATTTCTTACTTTTTATACATTTGTGGGTCTAGCAGAAGATTGGCTTCTGGGGTTTTTCACCTTTCAGCCAAGTGGCTAGACCAACTGTCAGTTACAATTGTTTTCAGGTTAGAAATATGCAAACAAAGGACAGAGAATGAAAAACAAAGGATTTATTTATGTTACATCTGTGGGAAAAGGTAGAAACTGCTTCTAATATTGTACAGTAACTAAAAGATCTGACTCTATTATATGAAAATTCAAAAGGCTTTTAAAAACTCAGGAAAACTAGGGTAACATCTGATGAAACATCTATAGGTTTGGTCAATGAATTCACTGCACCACCTTCCTCAAAAGCCAATTTTGGACTAGAAGGTATTGTAGCAGCATCATTCAAGTTTTGATTACAGTTACCAGCAGAGATGCTGTCCGAGCTCAGTTTGGTTGACTTGGAATGTACTCCAATGTCAATGAACTCAAAAGTCCATGAACCAGATTTTCCATTAAGATTCTGAATAAGTCCAATTGTATGATCAGCTTCATGAACACCCAACTTCCCTGAGTCATCAATAACCATGTCTTTTGCAGGATGGCTACAAAATAAAGAGAATGGGTACTTGTATTGCAGTTTCCACATGTTTAATCTTTACACTGATTCCAGGACAGACAATTAACAGTCTGCATACTCTGCAAAGCACTGAATACCCCACAGGGCATTCCCAGACAAGCTCCAGCTGCCACACAGGATCTCTCCTCCAAGAGCCAATGGAGAAGAACAACTCAGCAATACATACCCACTTTTTACTATGCTAACAGCTCTCAGGTGACGTTTCTGGCTCTAGAAATTTGATATAAGAAAGTAACAAGTTTAAAGCCTTGATCATTAAGTCTTGATTTTTGTAGGGTACATTTTTCCTTTTTTTTTCTCCAGCTAAGACTTTTTGAACACAAAACTAAGTCTCAGAAGACCAGCAATATCTAAAACAGATTCAAAAGCTAAAGCCAAATTACAGTTCAATTTTCATTCATTCTTAGGACAATCATGGAAATGTCTTTATATTTCATCACTGGAGGAATGACATTAATTTATCATCACTTTAAAAAAGTGTTCACAATGTAATTTCTAAATCATTAGTATTTAGATGAGCAAATGGAACAAGCATCAGAGGACAAATTTTCCAGTAGTAGATGAAAATGCTTTATGTTAAAAAAAAAAAAAATTTAAATAGGAAAAAACCCAAATTCCTCACTAAGGGAGGCTTCTGCATTGTATCTGGTGTTTCAGCACAACCAAAAGCATTCTAGAGCTTTCTGTAGGTTATTCTTCCTTTCCAGTATTATCCTCCTCCCTCTTGTTTAATGTTTTGTTAATGAGAACTGCAAGGCATTTGAATGGAAAAGGTTTCAAGCCAATGCCAGTTTTTATAATCAACATTGCCATGTTGCTGGCTGTGTGTCTCACTTCTCAGCAAAGGCAGCACTGTTAACATGTTGCCATCTAAACAAACAATTATCATGAGTTCTACTCTGTGTGAGGCTGTGAGCTGACAACACACACCACATGGCTGGAGAAAGGCACACAGACACCACAAAGCCAGCAAGGTGCTGCAGGACAGCACTGCATTTAATTTAAACATAGACAAGAGCTTTCTTTTGTGAGAGCAAGGTGCTCCCACAGCACAGTAGACTCACTTGGAATCCTTTAGTTCAGTAACAGACAGAGACCCCTCATCACTTTTCAAGTCACTTCCATTCATGAACACTTCACTGGCCTTCAACTCTGACTCATCTTGTGCCTCAGATTCTGCAGAGATCATACTTTGTGCAGTCTCTAAACAATCCTCTGCCTTCCCTTTGACTTCCTGGAGCAAGTCAACACCATTTAGCTTTCCTGAACGTTGGGGGAGGGGGAGAGAAAAAATGAAATACAAGGGAAAAAAGAACTTGAGTAGAAGAATTGCTATTCTAAATGAATGAAATACAAGTTCCAAAATAACCTTTCCTAGCCAAAACCCGAGGCACTTGGCTTCAATAGATTAATTTGTCTATAGACAAGCTGCCTATACCAACATGAAATTTGTTTTTCATCTTTAAAAATCCACTTGTAAAATGAAAGCATGCTGTCTGCATTTCACTCTCAAATCTTTTTGACTGATTCTCTGTTCAAGAAGGAAGTCCCCCTGGCATCTCTGGGACTGGTGTCTCAGACCATCCCAGTGCTGTTAGGACTGACCTTTTCAACAGAGCTTAAACATCACTGAGACTCACTGCTACTCAGGCCTGACTCACTCAGCTTCCTTACCTGGTTGATCAGTCTTCTCAAGACCCAACTCTTCCTCCTCTTCAATATGCTCTCCCTCCATCACCTCCGAGGCAGACTTCCCTTCATTCTGCAACTGAATTGCCACAGTGTTACTTGGAACAACTCCCTTTCCTCTACAGTTTCACAAATTCAGTCACAGCTCCCACACAAGACCATTCTGTGCCCAGAAGTGAGGCCACATGAGTTCAAAGGCTCACAGACAACATGTGCTCTACTGAGCCAGAGCCTGTGGGACCCACTTCCACCTCCTACCTATTAATTCCTGAGTTCCTTTTCCCCTCATTTCTCCAAGGTATGTGCTAAATTTTTATTGATTTTCAGCTATTGGAAGACTTGAATATTTGAATGTTCAAAGAAGAACAACTATTCCTCAATACGCACATTTTTTCATAAAACTTAGGTCACTGCATTAACAAAAATACATCCAGTTTACTGTAGCAATAGCAATCCAAAGAGAATCCAACACTTGCTTTAAGCAAACAGATAATGCCAGATATCTAAGTTTTCTGGGAAAAAACAGTCCTGGCAGAATGCACACAGTTAAAAAAAATCCATTACTAACCAGTATTTGGTTAAAACACTGGTTTAAAAACCAATCTGGAAGTGATAACACCAGATAACATTGTGTCTATAGGCCTTGAACAAAAATGTAACAAAAACACTTCACACAGCAAGCAAAGCAGCAGAATGTGTGCAATGGCAAGCTACTGGAAATTATTCTGGTGCACCACAACTTTGCACTTCCTGTGGAAGCCATTTTGTGTAAGGATAACACAGGAAGACAGGATACAAGGCAAAAAGTCCTATTCTGTCATTATACAGATCCAAACAAAAAAGTACCTTGGATTCGTTTTGATCCGATTTTCGTGTTCTTTTCATGATTTCTTTGATTCTCTGTTAAAACATGAGAACATTTACAATGACATACAGAGCTTTATATTTCAGCATTCTGGTTAAAATTCATCAATCATAATATATTTTCATATTTCATGAGTGTATTATTTTCATCACTGTTTTTAAATTTCACAAGCCAGAGTTGGCAGTCTTCAAAAATACACACTTCTATTTAATTGCATCTGAGACCATTTGCCTGTTCATTTTAGGCTGAGAATTCAAAACAGGCTACCTTTTTTCTTTCAAGCCTTTCCTGTATATTTTGCTGCATAATCCTCTCTCTTTCTAGTCGCTGTCTTTCAGCCTCTTCTTGAGCTTTTGCTTCAGCTTCTTCTCTCTGAAAATAAAACAAAAAGAAGAGAGCACCCAGTGCATAAATCATTCCCAAAAGTAAAAAGCAAAGCAGTTACAGAATCTGGTTCAACACAGACAGGAACATCAGACAATCACAATTTAATATGACCACACATTACAACTAAATGTCAATTACCCAGTTACTGACATGAAATATATATTACTATGACATTCAGAAACTGAAAACAGCTATATTGAGGTGATGCAAATGTTCTGAATGTTACTGAGCTACTGAATGTTGTTGTTCAGACTACGCTTTGGGATGAACATTTGGCTAACGAGGACAATCTATAAAGTAAAAATACAGCAATTAAATTCTAAATGTGTCAAGGTTAACTTAAAAATCCTGGCAGTCAGGTATTGCTACCAAGACACTTGGTGCTGAACATCTATTCCTTCTACACTGGAAAGTCTAACTGGAAAGAAGATAGAAATATAGTCAAAACTCCGAGTAACTGTTGTTAACAAACATTTAAAGAAATATACAGACACAAGGCAAAGCCATTAATAAGATACAACTCTTTGAACACAAATAATTTCAATGTAAAACTGCTTTAGTTTTCAGAATTAATCTAATTTATGGAAAGCCTGCTTTCTGCAGAACTGCGCCCTTCAGTTCAAAGGATGCCTTTGTAAAGGTACATGGATACTTGCAGTGGAAGACTATTCAGCAACAGGAAAAGCAGACTTGGAAACACTACCAATCTTTCTTTGAGAGGAATCAGAGGAAACCACATTACTTTCCAGACAGACCATCTCCTTGTAACTCATAGCAGTCCACTGGTAAAGTGGGCTCAGTACAAATATTTTACATATGCAAAAGAGCATCCCTGATGGCTAAAAAAATTGTTCCAAAATAGCTGCTTCTTCCCACGCTTGAATTTATTAAATGCTAGGAAAAAAATATAAATCATAGAGACCAGGGCAAGGAAAGGACCTACAGACAGCCTCAAATTCATCTCAGACAGGATGAACTCAGCCTCACATCATGCCTGACAGAGATCTGTCAAGACCATTCTGTGAAAGAAAAATCAAAGACAACCCTCTTGAAATCACAGCATCAGCTTCTTCCAGGAACACAGTTGGAGCCACAGACCTGCTGCTGAAGCTCTGCGAGGTTTTCCTGCTCTTCCCGTTCCCGGCGAATCCTCTCCTCTTCAGCTCGTCTTTGCTGTTCTTCATAAGACAGTCTCTTTTCCTCCTCCTGCTTCCAGAGCTCCTCCTCCCATTGTGCTTTTTCCTCAGTTGCTCTCCTGGCCATTTCTTCTTCTCTGATTCTAGAGTTTCCAAGGTACAGATTACTGGGTATTTATTTCTTTAAAAGTGTGCATGCACAAGAGACAGAGTAGGAAAGCAAGAAAGTTCTAGGCAGTCTAGTCAAAAAATAACTGCATAAAGACATTTTCTGGTGTGGATTTACAAATGCCACTATCCAGACTTGTCAAAGGGAAAATCAGAATAACTTGAAAGAAATTATCTGTGAGTAAATGCTATTTGCTGATTAAGTCAAGGCAGGTTGTTACAATAATGGAATGCTTGACTGAGAACTGGATTAAACAATGACCATTTAATAAAAACCATCTGCAACCATGGCATGAATGAAGCTTATAATCACTGTCAAACATAAATTTAGTGGTATTTCCTAAAAGACTGTTTCTTCTATAGCCTGAATTCAGAGATACACTGAAGGTGCACACTGCCAGCTCTTGCAGATATACAGGGCAGATCTGATGACATATTTCCGATAAAACACCTAGAGCAGATTATATGCAAGTTTCTGACAGCTTCATATCCACAACTGGGAAACAGACAAAATCTGATGTTCTACCGTGTTCCTAGAAGCAGACAGGTGACCCCTGATCTGGAATAGATAGTCAGCACTAACTTAGCCATTTATTTTGAACAACTCCTATGCAGTGAACCAAATGTACACTGATTTAACACTATGAATTACTTGCCTGCAACATTCCTGATTGATATTTCATATCACTAAAGTGAGATTTAATGTACCATCAAATCACTGCCTAAACTGATCAAAGGAAAGTTTAATACAGAGAAGTCGACACTTTCAAACCAAATACAAACAAACCAAACACAAGTGGTGCAAAAAACACATTCTAGTTTTGAAACAAAAGCCCCACTGGTGTCTGGAAGGAAAAAGCAGCAGTGATTTCACAGGGACTGTGCATTACATATATACTGAGATAAAAGCTGATGTTGCACACAGCAACCTGCCCCAGGTTGGTGCCATTGCCTCTCAGCTTCAGGAACTGTATTAACATTTGCAGGAACTTTAATTAAAACTCAGAAAACATATACAACTGGAGTGTCCCTTCCAACCACACCCCACTACTGAAAGCATCCCTTCCTTCCCCTCTATTGTTACCTTTCTTCTTGTCTCTGAATTCTTTCTTGGTCTTCATGCTCTCTTTGCTCCCATGCCAGACGTCGCTTCTCTGTCAAGATTTTAGCAGCTTCTTCAGCTGTGGTGGTCCCTGCTACAGTTTTGCTACCAGATTCTGCAAAGGTTGAAAGAATCTGCTGTTAGAAAGCTCCAGGAACTTAAAATTAAGAAAGATATTATTGCTGTGAGATGAGATCTTATGGCCAGCTGATTCACTATTTTTTCAATCAGTGCTCATCACACAGTGACTGCACCCTTATCTATAACAGGCCTACAAGAGCCAAAGGGAAGCCCTGAAGATGCAGAGCCACAATATCTCACTGACACTGAAATAGTACTTCAAGACTGATCCAGCCATATTCCAGATGATACACTTAAAGATACTCCCCAGTTATCACAGCATTTAAAAACATGTCTCTGACAAGACACCCTTATTTCTGTAATGCTTGAACACTGAGAAGAAAACTGGAAAAAAAACTGCTTTAGGAAATCTCTTTCACTTCCTTTTAATAAAACTGAACGCACAGGAACCTAAAGAAGAAATTATCATTCTTTTATTTTGCTTGTTTCATAACATTAACATTCATGCCTTTGTATTTATAGAGTATCGTAGAGTGCAAATAATCATCATTTTATCTGGCCCTGAAGGTATATGCTAATGACTTCAATAATATCATATTTCTATACATTAGCAACAAATCAATTTCCAATTTACATGGAGATCAAAACAGTTTCAACCACCAGGCGAGTAGATCTTTGCAGGTCCTGCTGTTTATGTTTCTTCATGACCTGCCTGGTGTTCTGGTGTCTGAACATCAGAGGCACTATTACAAATTAACATCAGGAAAAAAGTCAAAACAGAAACATCTTGCCATCCAGCTGCTCTAAATATATATATTGAAAGAACTCTGATTTCTAACAATTATTCCCATCCCCTAGAAATATTTCTGTTTGAATGTGATTTAAAAACTCATCATCTGAATATTCAGAGAATCATCTCTTGATGTCAGTAGAGCAGCAGCATCTTAATGTTGGTGAGGACCTGCCTTTCTCCTGAACATTTCACAAATCAGCACATACATGTTTGCTTAGCATTTATAAAGCCTTGAAGTCAAGGTAATTTTAATGAACTATGACACCAGGGTTTGACCACTTGTTTTACTTCTGACCAGAAGACAAATCATTCAAAACACAATGCCATCATTAGGAACTTTAATACCTGAAAAGCTGCTTAGGCCCCATGGACACATAATCACTACCTGCAGCTACAGGGTAAAATTACACACAGCAAACTCTCAGCAGCTGAATCATGGCTGTCTTTTGTGCATAAAAATTGTTCCTGCAGTCCTAGGAAAAGCATTTCAGCACTGATGTAAGTGCAGGCATAGAGTGTTCTAACATTTAGATTTATCCAAAGCTGAGAAAACACCACCTCCCCAGACAACACATTACTTTTGATGTGGGAAAAAGTTGCAGTCATGTTGGTACTAACAAAAATCAGCCATGACTGTTCCAAATTTGAACTCAGTCAAAAGGGGTCCTCCTCCTCCTGAGCAAGAAGGACCATTTTGAATTTATAAAAGCCATTAGCAGATCTGCCTATTCAAGACAGGCAGATGCTTTTCTTCCTATATTCTGCAACTTACTAGGTTTCATTTACTGTTGCCAGTGCAGAGCCATGAAGAAGTCAAAATGTCTCTCTCTTCCTCTGCAATAAGAGTGTACTTTCTGTTCAGACTACTCACTTTTTAAAACAGAGGCCATTTTTTGTTGCACGTTTGCAATCTCTCCCAGTTATATCAAATCTGGTTGACATTTAATGTCAGGTTTAACCTATTTCCCCTCCTCAAAACTGAACCTAAATAAGACAACCTAATGCTCAGCAAGAAGCCTAAAGGTTTTAGACTTTTAAGTTCTAGGGTTACAACATGATAACAACAGCTTAAATATGATATCTAGTATTGACAGAAGAAAATTAGTCACAACATTTCAGAACACTGCAGATATGGAAAGAACAGGGAAAAAAACACAGCAAACAAATAAGAAGAAAGGGTTGGGGACCTTCCCACTGCATTTTCACTTCTGCAGTTTTATTGATGATTTCCATATGGGTACTTCAATACTGTTTTCATCTCCATGTACCCCTGTACAGCCTGTTTCCATAGGGCAGGACATGAAATTTCCCAACATGACTGCTAACACCTTAAGAAAATTCTGACACTCTTTTACACTCAGCTTCCTTTTCCTTGTACTCCTAGTCATTACTGGTAAGAACAGTCTTTTTATCAAAGAACCTTTTTGTAAGGGAAGGGGAAAGAGAGAAAGAGGTAAGAGAAACAATCTCTGAACACATGCAAAATGTAGTACTAGCTGGATGGAGGGAAGATTCCAACAGACTTCAAGGTAAGTAATGAATTCACAATTAATCTAGGAATCATATTTTAAAGCCTTCAATACCCAGATACAAAATGCGAGGCTCCATGATAGTTTATTACCTATCATCACGCATAAGGGGAGAGCTCACGAAGGAGCACTTTTTATGCTTTAAGTTGAACAAGCCTTTTAATTCTCAGAGAAGATGCGAGAGGCTGCTGCCAGAAATGACAACTGCTCCAGTCACTGAAAAATAAAAAGTGTTTTACTGTGGAACAGTATATTGCAGTAGGAAGACACAAAAAAACAAGACAAAAACTTGATTGCTGTCAGCAACAGGCAAACAAGTTCAGTTTGAAGGAGACGGGGTGAAGATAAAAGTGCATAAAGCTGAAATTAGGCTAAACCTACAAGACCTAGAGACTGATTTGCCACATGCCATTCACTGGTGTGCTCTAACTTCAGAAGCTGTCTAGGACAGGGAATTGCACCAACTCATGGGGTGAACTGCTGACACAGACATGTAAAATTAAAATTGCCTTGTAAACTGAAAGCAACTTCTTAAGAAAAAAGATTCTGCCTCACATAGCAATATTGCAGTGTACCAAAACATTCAAAGAGAGAAATTAAATCATCTCTTATTCTGAAGAACATGCCCACTATTTCCTTCTGTTCTATGTGTCAAAGAAAAAGAGCTTTGCCCAGCCCCAGTAGGAATCACTACAAAGATGACTATTTTGAGATTAGAAATAAACTAAAAGGGAAACAGATAAACTGGGTTAATACAGTTTCAGAAGTCAGTGTAGAGAGGAGACAGATCAGGCGTCCAAGGAACAAGGACAGATGTTCTTGTTCCAGAACAACTGGAAGATACAGGATTAGGACACATTGTTATGGAGGCTTCAACCAACTGATGACATTGATCAGAAGTGATGATGCTCTGAGGCACACAAGACATTTATCAATAGTATGGTAACACATTGAGGGATGGACGTTCTGACTGCAAAGACAAAGGACATGACACCAAAGACGGATGCGCGACTTCATACAAACATCCACCTCTGACAGCCAGGCTTCCTTCCACAGGAACACATGCCCAGAGAGCTGTATCATGAGTTCTTCAGCTGAAGGACACTTCTTCACATCCTACAGAAGCAGTATCAAGAGGAGCCTCAGAAGTGGTAGAGAACAGCAGCAGCCCAGGAAAGCACACAGGAACCACACATGCAGTAACGTGCAGCAAGCACATGTTCCCATTTACCTGGTGTCTGAGGGATTCACCCCCAGTACTGCCCACTGGCTGCAACTTACATTCTAAAGATCTCTTCTTTTCCTGTCAAAGGTGCCCTAAGTCCTTCTGCACAGTGAATTCCCTGCCAGACCTCATCAGAAGGCTCTCCCAGATTCTGCTGGAGATGGCAGCTGGCATTTTTCCTGGCGGGGGACAGGCTGGGCTCATGCGGCACAATGAAGAGGACTAGAACACTAATTGCTTATCCGGTATATGGCTCTCCTTAATCTACCAGGATAATTTCTCAGTGTGACTTGTGAACTGATCACTCTTCCCAAGGCAGCAATGATTACACATTCACTGGCACTCAGGCCAAGGTAGCCTTCAAACATTGTGAAAATTCTCTCATCCTGTGATGAACAGCAGCTGATTTTGTCCTCCAAGAAGGTCTCTACAGGAGCATTTTAAGAACTACCAACTGAACTGAAAGACCTTTGTGGTAGTTTAACTACTGACTTTATAAACCTAATCTAGTAGATCCCTCAGCTACAGCAGCCAAAGCCCAAAAAGCAGAGGATTTCTGCTTTTCTTAAAATTACAGTACAAGTAGTAATATTGAAAGCTCCTGACTTAAATCTCAAAGTCAAATAAACCAACTACTGCATGAAAATTCACATCCCAAAGTCATATCATGTAAAATTATTATACAATCAGCAATGAACAACTTCTACCTTAAAGCATTCTACTCTCCAGTGCTCTGCCTCACAAGCCAGTTGTTTCCCCAGTCCTAGCACACACTGGAGAGGCCTAGAGCAGGAGTGAGTCAGACACTGAGAAACACCTACCTTCTTTGGTCTTTGTGGTGGCTGCTCTTGCATCCCTCTCCAAGGCTGGGGAAGCACCTTGCTCTTGTCCTATTCCTTCTGTGCTCTTATCCTTCAGTTTGCTCTCTGCTTCAGTTTTCTTTTTGGTAATGTTTATAACACCTGGTGTGAGAGATGGACGCTGGATGGGTGCCGATTTAGAGACTGGAGTAGGAGATGGTGGCCTTTGTTTCGACACACTAGGTGAAGGTGGGCGAGTCTTCTGTCTGTTGAAATAAAGAATATTTTTCAGAGCTAACAATGAAAATCTCAACCACACATCTGAGGAGAGCAGTCTCCTTTGCTTAGTCTATTACATACCTCACTTTTAAAAATAAATCCACACACAAATTACTGGTGCCTTCCCCATAAAACTCAAACCAGGATTCCAAGACACCTTGGGCACCCAGCCTTGCTACTTGGGGGCTAACATCAAAACAGGACTGCTAGCCCAGATCTCCACTTACTCCACTTCTAGGATGAACCTCATGATTCCATCCAAGAAACTTCCTACACTAATACAGGTGTATCAGTTTATTCAAAAGCTTGCAGGCTTTTGTTGGTTTTAGTGCACAGAAAATTAGGGTGTGTTTTGTCTGCACAACAAAGGTTGAAGTAAAAGCTGCATCCCTTCTTTGGGAAAGGGAACTTGGACCCAAAATGAAGTCTTTTCTGTACAAACAAGGCATAGCATAGGTCATCCAAACTCTAACAGCTCAGCTGTCTTGAGACAGGAAGAAGTCTTCATTTTGTGCTGAATAACAGGTGTTTACACATACCTGACTGCAGAAGGGGTTGAACCTGGACATGTACCTGACTGCAGAAGGGGACAGAGGATGCTTCACCAAATTAGCAGGAGAGGGGGATCTTCTACGGGCAGACACAGATGGTGAGGGAGGGCACCTCAAACCAGAACCTGGGGATGGTTTTTCTGTCTCTGATTTCTAGAAGATATAAAAAACCAAAATACTGCTGACTCTCTAGAATACATTGCAGACAGAGGAGCTGGTATTCCAACAAACAAGCAAGTGGTCAACAAGACACACTTTGAATTTCCTTTATGTTCCAAAACACAGACCTGGTCTGTGTTTAATTTTCACATAAATTAAACTTTGGGAACCATAAACAGCAAACAATATGCCTTCAAGATACAAGGGAGAGCAAGTACCATAAAATTCCAATTTGATTTTAATACTCTGTATTTTTTAGGCAAATGCTATTGTACATTTTATTAATGCTTATTGAAAGCAGCAGCAAAGAGGTGAAACAGGATCCCATCCTGAGCTGTTCCAACCCCCCAGATTAATAGAAACTTAATTCCTGTGGGTTTTCAACAAACCTGGGTTGAATCAGGTGAACTTGCATCAGATGAAGACACAGAGGACTTCAACCTGTCGATGCTATGGCTGCGCACTGGCACTTTAGGAGCTGGGACTGGGGAATTTATGGAACTGGCTGAAGCTGAACGAGGACAGAGGTGAGAGTCTATAAAAGTTAGGAATTTGACAAGACAAAACAAGAACCAAGTGCACAGCATAAGAACAGGAGAGAAGGAAGAGGGAGAAAAAGAGAAAGAGAGATTGTGTGTGTTAGAAACCATACAGGGAAACACCACAGGCAGTGCACAGTGCAACAGGTCCTGGACAGACACCACCACACAATTAGTACTTGGGAAGCAACAGCACCAAGAATAAAATCTGAAAGCAGCAGTCTGGACTAGATAAAAATAAAATGCTTTTCCAAATGGACCAAATTTGCAGTACACCAGCATTACTTTAATTTTAGTAAAGTTGCATTCGATCACAAATGATTCAGTTTTAATGGCTTAGCATATTTCCTGACAATTTCTTCAAGAGAGGTTCAGATTTTAAGCATGTTTCCTCTATACTCAGAGGAAACCTCCTTTCTTTTCAAAGGTGCTGTAAAAGAAATCTATCAAGAGAAAAAGGTCAACTATTTAACTGATACCTTTCCTACTTGACATGTCAATCTCTTCACATATAAGATATTGAAAGAAATTTTATCTTATTACTTTTTTACTAACATGACCACAGACAGATAAGCACACATAGATGCAAAAATATTCTAAAACTAGATATTGGATTCTTCTATAATTCAAATAAATTGTGACAAATGCAGCAGGTAGTTTTGTAACTTTATGGAAAATACATTTTATTTTTGTATTTGCAGCATCTGTGCAAGGAGACCTACATTTTGTGCACAGGTTGTGTTAAAGCACAGCTACTTTTCTACTGAAATGAAAAAGTACCTCTAAATAAACTTATAAAAATGTATCTTTAATTCAGCAATAGTGAGTGTCACATGCTAACAGTAACAGAAAAAAAGATGGCATTTCCCCACATGACATGAACGGAAGTATTCATGGTAAAATAAAAGCAGCACATACACAGGTGTGTAAAGATACGACTACTGACTACAAACCAAAAAATAAAAACTGATTATTAGACAAGGGGAACAGTGTGGAAATGTCACCGTTACTGACAAGGACCAAGTGAAATGGTGTGAGATAAAAAATAAAAATGGGATATCATACTTAAGAAGAAACAAGCAAAACTGGGAACACAAGTTGTAAAGTAAAAGAAGAGAAAGGACTCCACATTGGTTCCAGAGGTGCGTTTACTGGGGCATTATTAATTAACCAGTAACA
Organism: Progne subis subis; assembly: GCA_022316685.1. NCBI lineage: Eukaryota > Metazoa > Chordata > Aves > Passeriformes > Hirundinidae > Progne > Progne subis. Next base: position 129,555 of record JAKJHU010000299.1, on the reverse strand, counting down.
ATTCCAGGACATGTGGGATGCAGCTAGGTGGGCTTGCCCATGATGCAAATTCCTGCTCTAGTAAACTGAGCCCTGGTGTGGACATACCAGGTTAGTCTGGACCAACACAAAACTGCTTGAATCAGCCAGGGTTTCTCTCTTCTATTATACCTTGACTTCTCCTATCAGCTGATCAAAGCCAGCTCAGGGCCCCCTGTATTTATCCTAAGGTAACCCTATTGTCATGTTCCTGCAAGAGTTTCTTCCCCTAAAGAAATTTAGGTTTTGTACTTTGAAATTATAGGTTTATTTGGTTTTTTTTTTTCCTTTCATTACCTAGTACTGCTCTAACTAGAATGTCTCTGAGTTGAGGGTACAAATGCAGATCTCTGTCAGTTAAAAAAAACACACAAAAAAGCCCCAGAATGAACACCAGCACCTGATTTTCTGCAGAGCAAGTAAACCAGCACTGGAGTTTAAAAGCCAATATTATTCTATGGTTTTGTAAAGTAAACATGCAACATAGCACATGAATTGGGTATTAATGACCACAGAAAATAGTGGGTAAGTAATATTACACACAACCATGTATTAACTGCCTGATTCAGACAAAAGTGTAGCACAGTTAGCAACTATCATCTAAGTTCTTGCTTGAAGAGCAACTGCATAAGACTGAGGCTTTGCTGCCCTCCTGTTACCTGAGGGGTCCTGTCCATCAGCTGACAAGGTAGCAGCACTTTTACTCCTAGCTAGGGAGGCCTGTGTGGGGGCCAGGAGGCGGCTGATTACACTACTGTCCAGGGGACTGAGCTGGGAGCGACGAGCTGGATGACAGGAACAAATCAAAAAGGAACCAGCATGAAATCACATAATGGAAAAGACAAGCAGTACAAAGCAAAGGAAGACTGAGCATTGTTGCAAATCGTAACAGTTTTGGAAGAACAATACTGAAGTCATGGAGGGGGAATTCCAAACTAAAAGCACAGAAGGGTTAAACACTGCAATCTCTCATGTTGCACTTCTTGTTCTTTCCTTGCTTAGTACAAATCATTTTAATGTGCAGAGATTGGCATGTGTACAAGAGGTGAATGCTTAATCCATCAAAGTATGAGACATTTTTGACTGAGCTCTTCAGAGCTACATTCTCTAGATTGCAGGAAAGGCTATTTTGACATAATAAACAGAAGACTTGCAAGTCAAAGTGAGCAGTTATGGTCAAGCATTGCCTGCACACAGATTCACATGGACAGCACCCATTATTCTCTCATACAGGAAAGATTCTGGAGCAGAAATAATTTCAACTGTTGGCAACAGTTGCTAAAAAGGAAAGTTTCAGAACTGTTAACTCAAAGGGAAAAACATGTTAGACAAGGTGCTATTCTTCAGGTTTAGGAGGAGTTCCTAGGAAAGAGGTTATTTGTAACCTAGTGGGGAATACACAGACCAAAAGAGACTGAAGTGAGAACAGGTTTCTTCCTTCTGTATGCACATGGTTTACGCCAGTAGCAGGAACAGAGTTGCTTTTAAACTGAATAATGAAAGAGAATTTAAAAAAGCAAAGGTAAGATTTAAATAAGAAGTGAACAGATCAGTGACATTTTTACCATTTCTGACCCTTAAACCTACCAGCTCTCAAATAGATTGCTTTCTTAAGCAGAGACATGTTGCTATCTGCTTGCAGTGCCATTTGACAAAGGCCTTCATAGAGGATTTATTTTTTTCGTCCAGAAGTAAAAATTGAACTTTTACCATTTTATCTTTAACACTGGGTAACTAAAAAGCCATTAAAAAGTCCTAGAAATTTAAGAACCTAGGAAACCAGTGAAATCAAGCCTATCCAAACTTTAAAGGCTTTAAAAATATACTCGGTTTTATGAAACAACCACCTGATTTTTCTTCCTTTTTCACTTTTTCTAGCTTTGGAGAGGATTGGGGTTTACTACTCATTCTACTCAAAGATGTGCTCCTCTTCTTTTCTGTTCCTCCTAGAGACCAAGTGTAAGGAAGATTATTTTTAACAAGATATGATTTTCTAAGTTGCCATCCCATGCTTTGCTTTTACTAATCAGCTAAAACCACCAATGTATCATTATGAAGCACTATTTTCTCATGAGTTAAATGGTTTGACTACCATTTGTCTCCTTTCCCTCCACCCTTCCACTTTTCAGAGGAATAAGGCTGGTTTAGAGACAGTTACCCAATATCTAGCACTGCAATGTGCATAATGATATTTATGGCACAGTGCATATGAAGGCCTGAGTGAAAACATTTATAATGGAACTGGGATATGGTTTAAAATCATCTTCAAATATCTCATTTATTGCCTCCCAATTCTCAAAACAAACTGGTTTCTAGTATCTTTCTGTTCCACCCTTGAACCTTTGGGTGCTGACTGCTGGGAATGTGGAGGGACTTTGTTATTCAGTCTGTTAAATGAGGCACTTCTCTTTGTGGTACCTGGAAGTGAAAGTGCATGGATTAATTATGCTGAAAAGCCCAGAGGTCCCCTCCAACACCTGCCCCACTTCCCTAAGAGAGAGAGAGAGGAATTATTAAGTTGCTTTATAATACTGAATTCTTCAGAAGCAGAAAAACTGGATCAGGGAAGATCTGCTTTATATAAACCATTATTTCTTTTATTTCTACATGTTTCTGATCACAGCAGCAGGATGTCAGCCACAACAGATTCTTGTTTGAACTACTGAGGCCATCCTTGTACACCTTTTAAAATACATGAGAATTTTAAAAGACAGTTGCTCACATTCTCTATGAGTGAGCCTAGAATTAACACTGAACACAGTATTTAGTGGAGATACTCCACTGATCCAGGACAAGCATAATTTTCTCATTTCCACATTCTGCTCCTTCACCCTCCCAGGCACACATGCACAACAGAAGCAATCTGGTTCATTCTGTGACTGTATTTAATGTCCTGTGAATTTACCCATCTTTTTACCAAACAGACAGTTCTCCCCAAGTGTCAGATTGAGAGCACAGGATCACTCTAAGTCAACCTCTACATCCTGACCATGTAGATCACTTGGAGCCCTGTCCAAATTTGTTGTATTTCAGGCCACCTGAGAATATTTTCTCCAAAGCAAATAAGGATTCACAAAGGATTTCAGGGTATGACAGTAAGTTTGAAAGCAATCCCAATTAGTTAATAATTAGTAACTTCCTTTATAAGAGGTTTAATTTGTACTTTACAGCCTTTCTTCTGACTCATATCCAGAGCCGAACCCTGCAGACACATAATACATAAATATAATTTAAAATCACAAACAGCCTCCAATGACTCAGAGCCTCTGCCAGTAAAAATATAGTCACCGATTTCCCCACCAGGCATACAGTGTATGAGCACAAATTTTTCTGCTGCATCATCTTCTAATGAACCAGCAAAACCACCTTTAGCTGTGTCTGTGTCAGTGTCAGGGATTCTTTCAGCAGTTTGTTTGATCAGAGGCTGCAGACTGGCAGAACACTGCAGCACAGACCTAGCTGAATCTGCTTTTGTATTAACAGCTTTTAGCTTATTCATAATTTCAGACAAACAAAAAAACAAAAGCAAAAACCTCCATATTTGCAATACAGGCAGGTTCCTATGAAACTCTGGGAAGATTCCAAATAAAAAAATCTTATGTTAAAACAAGCCAAAATATGTGCTCCTACAAATAGCTTTTATTTATCTTAACAAGTATATTAGGACAGTTCCTTGTCAAAATTGACTTTTTTCCTTCCCATTGGCAATCAAATGACAAGCTATCTAACAGAACAAGGCAAACTTTTTTCGTACTATTTCTATTTTGCTGAAATTTTAGGGTGTGAATTAAGGCATGCAAATCCAGAGATTATGGGAAATTATCTGTGAATCGTTCACCAAGATTCGACTTTAGAAACAGAATTAGAGAAATAAAAAATAAAAAACCAGCAGTTTTTACCATTGCTCTTCTCTAACAGAGATCACATCAACTGGGTCAAAGCCCTGAACAGTCAAGCTGGATTAACAAATTGCATGAAATTCATCTGAGATCAAAATATGAAGTGAGTCACACAGCAGAGAGGAGGGAGGAGTTTCACTCCACCTCCTGTCTCCTCCCCAGCCATAGCTGAGCAGTGTCCTGCTCCTAGCAGCCACACACCCACACTTACTTCGATCTGAGGCTTTTAAAAGAGATGCAGACAATGACAGGCATTTGGTCACAGCAGCCTCTGCCTGTTTGACGTTGGCTGTGGAGGGCGAGCGTTTGCTGGCTGTGGAGAGAAGTGATAACTTTAGAACTCGCCTTCATACTGAGCCTTTCACATCTTGCTGAGAGCTCACTCTCCAAGTATTACATCCTGAAAGCTATTTTCACTTTTGTTTGATGAAAAACACAAATGATTTTGTTTTCCTTTGAACACGCTTGATACCATTAGCACCAGTTGGGACAGGCACAGAAAAGGTAGAGTTTAGTGGAGTCATGCCAGGATTTATGAATATGTGTGCAAACCAGGGATTTTTAAACCCTGTGCCCCTAACACATAAAGACAAAAGCTACTGAGGTTGTCTGTTGTTACCAGACTGGCAAGACACAGAAAATAATAACAAAATCTAGAAAATATCTTTCTTCATTCCTGCCACATAGGTATGTCCAAACCAGATTTTTAATCACTGGTTAATAAATCCAAACCAAAACAAATTATTTTGGAGGAATAAAACCAAGTCCTAAAGAAAGGCAAGAAAGCATTCCTATTTCTGATTGCTTCACAAATGTTGCTGTATTTTAGAAATTGCCAATTTTTCTCTAAAAGCTACTCTTAAATTAGTTTCCTATCAAATCTGCAATTTTTCAGAAAAAAAATGCCACAAGAGGCATTATTTTTTTTGGTATGTGTATATAGACACATATACATACATAATCACATCTCGTGTGGCAGAACAGCAAGTTTATTAGAAGCAGGTAAATACCTGCTTTTTAATTTCAAATAATGTACTTTGAGGATGAACACTAATGCAGAGTGTGAAAGCCTTGGAAAAGCATGTACCTGTTGCTACAGAAACTCAGTAAGCAGAAAACATTAATGTACACAGAGTGGTGCAGACCAGCACAACAAACACATGAAATTCTATACATCTAACACAAGTAATCGATTTTACTGACATTCTAGACAGCAAAGATGATTAATCTGAACTCGTTAGTGCATAAGTACCACAGGACACAGCAGCACTACTCACCACAGAGGCAAAATTTTTCCTTTTGCCAGCATATTACAACAGCCCCTTATAGCCAGAGCCAGGACATAAAGACTCCTATGGACAGCCCTATGGGAAGCTCTTGTGACAGTGAACAAGAGCAAAGTCCCCATGAGATAAGAGGGAGATCTTCTGAATGTAGTTTAGAAATGAAGATCTGAGCTTAGTAGATGCTTTCCCAACATAACAAAAAGAAGGAAAAAAAGGGGCATTTTATGAATGGAGTCTGAGAACTGGGATAACTAAACAGCCTTAAGAGGTTTTCTATACGGAAATCAGGAAGCTCATAATTCATGTATTCGGGTGCTTTTGAAGGGAAAGCTACCCTATAGTGCCTGCTCTCTAAAGGAAATCCTGGCTCCTGCCTGAACTCAACTGAGTTCAAGGCCTCCAAACATCACTGAGACACTTCACACAAATTTCTCTTTTGTTTCAATTTAGCACTTCAGCACTTGCATGAAATTTGAGATTTGGTCTATCACCTACTGGGACCCAGGTACAGAGGTCAATGCTTTTTCGATCAATACATTTGCATGATCAGATGGCCTCAACTTTTTCCCTACCTCATTCACAGAACAGGTTCTGCAAACTTTAAAGCTCATTTCTCTAGAAAAAAAAGCTTTAGAAGACAGGCGGGATATTCCTGAGCCAGTCAGTCTGGTTATGCAGCTATTTACAAAATACCATTTGAAAAAGTACCTCAAATATCTTCTTTGGGGGTGAGACACTAATTTTGAAGAATTAAGGATTTTTAGGAAAGCTAAGATAAGTTGCTGAATTAGCTGAAGTAGATAGGTAAGCTTTGTTCACAGTTAACAGAAGCTGGATCTTATCTAATAAGATATCCCGGATTTAGTAACTCATTGCTTGTCAGCTTTATGTTTATGTAGCTGTGCTTGTAACGAAAAACAAAATGTGGTCAATAGGACATAAGATAGCTGCAGATTTCCTGCTTAAAGAACCCATTGAACACAGGACACTATAAGTTCTACCAAGGATTCATTTGTCACAAATGCATTGAAAAGGTAGAAAGGTCAGGACAAGGAAGACTCATCTTACTTCCTCCTTTTGCGTGACCCCTCCCCAGAATAGACCCCCCAACTCATTTTAGGAAACAAAGTACGCATGCTTAATAGCTTTTTTTTTGCCAATTAGCATACGAAGAGAGGAATGGGAGGTGACAGGAGTATGAATATGCATTTGTATTTTGGGTATTCAGCACTTTTGTAAATAAAAGGCTTTGTAATTACCTGTGAATTTCACAGTGCATATTAGGGAGATATCCCACGTGCTGCCCAGCCGTAATAAACATACACTTTCTAACTTTAAACTGTTAGAGAGTTTTTGTCCGTCACAGCTGGGTATCGATACTAGATCAATACCCATATTTCTTTAGTAAGTCAGGGGAAAGTTAGAAAACCTCCATCAAGGGGTTTGAAATGCAAGAAGCACACAGCCCATGTGACACCAACTTCTCTATTTTTCTAATGGAAGGGGGAAAGCAAACTGCAGCAGCAGAGATGAAGAAAGCACATCTGCCATGCAGCAGGACTTGGAACTGGGCAAGGAGCTGGGAAACATGGGATCTTAAGAAAATCACTCAATGAGGAGCTTTCGATCCTCATAGGGTTTCACTGAGAGAGGGTGCTGCAGCATTGCCTGAGGCTGGATAACATTAGGCTACATGAAATAAGATTAGCTGTCTCTCACTTCCTTCTAAATTTCTACTAGAACAAGGAAGCTCTTTATTTAGCAAGGAGAGACTCTGGCAGCTCCATGTCTATTCTAATAGCATGTCTCCAGTCCTGATGCACCTGAACCTGTAGTTCTGCTCAGCAGGTGTTGGAACCCTGGAGACTGAAAATTTCAGGCTTTCTGAGCTGAGGGGTGCTGACCCCGAGATAAGCACTGCATTTGACTTGAGGCCTTGGAACAGACTTCCAAGATTGTTTGATAGCACAGGGGTTGTGGGTGTGTAGTGTGAGTGGTGTTGTGTGATCTCACACAGTGAAAACTTAGATTTGGGATTTTAGTGTATAGTGATATATGGGAGCCAAGATGGAGAACTTTGGGTGTGGATTAGTTGTCTTTTTGCACCTTCTTCTTCCTTCTTCTTCACAAACCTGAGTGGTTTTGTGTAACTAGGTGAAAGAAGTCCGCATTGTGGGTTTCAGGTGATCATAATTGGATTAGAAACATAAATAATATAAATGTCAACAGTTTATTGGATAAATGAGACTTAAATAGCCTTGAATAGACACCATTTTAGCTCACTTTCTCAACTTGTTAGAGAGAGTTCACATCTTGTGAGTTTGTAATAGATAAAGATAATAAATTTCAGAGTGAGACTTCAAAAATGTCTCCTGAGTTTTATTTGTCCTGACCTTGGAGCAGGAAAGAGGCAGGAACGCCAACATATGGTGCTCATCATGTGAGGAAAAAGCCTAAGCTCCTAGGCCAGGGTCCCTGAAGGAAGAAATCAGCGGTAAAAAGCGGAAGAAGCAGCATTAAGCTGGTTTGTGTGTGGCAACAAAAAGCTGGGAATAAAAAAAAAAAATCCCTGGGGAGAAGAACAGTTCGGATCTGTGATTTATTAAAGAAATATGGGTATTGATCTAGTATCGATACCCAACTGTGACAGACAAAAACTCTCTAACAGTTTAAAGTTAGAAAGCATATGTTTATTATGGTCGGGCAGCACGCGTGTCATGGGTTAGTACAGTTTGGTTTTTAGTTATAAAAGAATGTAAAATAATTCTCCAGGTCAGGACCTGGGAATTGCTTTGGAAGAGACAAAGACCTATCAGAGAGTTAGTTAGAATATTGACATCTATTCTTACCACTGAAAATTACTAGCTGCGACTTTGGGACGTACCATATAAAACCCCGTGAATTTCCTGTAGGTGGGTCCTTTTTCTTCTTCCTTTGGCTAGAGAGAGACAGGTAACATTGAGCTGGGCCTGCTGCTCCCCCCTTTTTGGGGGGGAGCTGGCCTGAGGCCTGGCCTGATTCCATCGGCTCCCGGATGAAGGGGGAGAAGGAGAAGTTGCTGTTTTGTAACAGCTACTTTCTCCAAACTTCCCTGGAGCAGGGAGAGATCTCTGCTAGGCCCTGATAAGAGCTATGGGCACCATTTGGGCCGAGGCCACCCCGATTTACACCGAGGGGTGAGCTGAGAAGGCATTTATGATCCTGCCTGGGGTTTTTTTGTGATTCTGGACTGCTTGAGTGCTCCAATCTCTGATGTTTCTGTGTGAGTTTTTCTTCCCTCATCAGCTTGGCCTTGAACATCTAACACCACAAGCTACAGAGAGAGAGACAAAGACTCTGAGCAGATTTAACTCTTTCTTAGCAACATGAAGCTTCCAGAGCTTAGCCCTTCTCTGAGAGAGTAAGGAAAGACAGAGTGAACATAAGGAACAACAGGATGAAGTCAGTAAAGCAAGAGTGAAAAGACTATTGGGAGAGAGGGTTGAAGAGTCGATTGTTCTATTCTTACTTGAGCCATGGAAATGAACTCTATATTTAAGTCATTCCTTTAAATCATGGGAAAGAGATGCATTTGGGGAGATGATTGTTTTTGATGATTTGTGTGTAGATTTAAGCAAAGGTGTTTGTGATGAACTAAGCAATATCCTATAAGATGCTTGAACAGAGATAAAGATGAGAAGCCCCCTGCACCAGTGAAGAAGTGAGAAGATATCTCTGTACCTTGAGATGAAAAATCCTTTGCTTTAGAGTTATTCATCTTTAAAAGGTGACACCCCAGTATGCAAAAGTCCAAGACCCATGACCCATAAGCAGCTTGGGAAACTGCTCCTGGGAGGGTCACAAAAGCAGGTTTCTCCAGGCAGTTGTTTTTGTGACAGTTTAAAACCCACAAGAGAACTGTTCTTAGTTGTCAGTGGGATCCATGACTCTAAGAGAGACTCTTCCCCTAAAGAATTGCTGAAAGACTATTGTCAGATAGTGAAACTGACTGAAAATTACAAGTTTTGTCTCTTTATGTTGCTTTATAAGTAAGTGAATAGTTTGTAAGGGGAGGGAAGAGTGTTTTTTGAAGTTTCATTCTATTTTCGGTTTTTTTTCAACTTTCTTTTTTTCTACTCTTTTAGTAAATGCTAATAAACTATTTGTTAATTTTAAAGTGAAGCCTGCTTTGTTTTTCTCCTAGTCTCACTCCCACAGAAAGGGTAAGTACCAAGACCAAAATTTAGTAAACGTAAAACCACTACAACGCGGGATAGCTCCCTAACACGCACTGCGAAATTCACAGGTAATTACAAAGCCTTTTATTTACAAAAGTGTTGAATACCCAAAATACAAATGCATATTCATACCCCTGTCACCTCCCATTCCTCGCTTCGTATGCTAATTGGCAAAAAGGCTATTAAGCATGCATACTTTGTTTCTTAAAATGAGTTGGGAGTCTATTCTGTGGAGGGGTCACGCAAAATGAGGAAGTAAGACTGTTGAGGGTTAAGTTCTCCTGTAGAATTTTTCCCCCCCATGAGTTGCTAGATTTTTAAGTAGGGGTAGTTAAGCGGTGCTTAACCTGACAAAAGAAGTTGATCACTTGGTTTTGGGGGAGGGAGGAGGCTCCCGCGAGAGCTAAGGTGTGGGCTCACTTCTCTCGGTTTTCCCGGGGAGGACGGTCGGGCTACGGAGTAGCTGCCTGGAGTCCACAGCTAACGGAGGAGTCTGGTCCTGGGAATTCTATCATCTGTTGGAGTGCCCAGGAATTCGGAGTTTCTTCGTTACCCTGCTGGATTTTGGGTCAGCCCGGGTCCAGCCGCTGCGGGTTCTCCGGCACTGCCCACTTTGCCTGCCGGGGCACCCCCTGCCTGCTGAGGACAATCCATCGCTTCCAGCTTGCAGCCATCAGCGACGGACTTTTCCACCGTTTTCCCTCAGGGTTCTTGGTTCTGTTTTACTGTTATTATAAGTGCTGTTGTTGTTTGTCTGTCCTGTTATATTTACTAGTAAAGGACTGTTATTCCTTTTCCCCATAGCTCTGACCGAAAGTTTTTTTTTAATCTTCTAAATTATAATAACACGGAGGGAAAGATTTGAATTCCTTATTTCCTGGAGAGGCCTGCCTCTCCTTAGCAGACAACTGTCTTTTTCAAACCAAGACAAAGACGAGTCTTCCTTGTCCTGACCTTTCTACCTTTTCAATGCATTCGTGACAAATGAATCCTTGGTAGAACTTACAGTTTCCTGTGTTCAATGGGTTCTTTAAGCAGGAAATCTGCAGCTATGTTATGCCCAATTTACCACATTTTGTTTTTCGTTACAAGCACAGCTACATAAACATAAAGCTGACAAGCAATGAGTTACTAAATCCCGGATATCTTATCTAAGTTCTGGCTTCTGTTAACTGTGAACAAAGCTTACCTATCTACTTCAGCTATTTCAGCAACTTATTATCTTAACTTTCCTAAAAATCCCTAATTCTTCAAATTTAATGTCTCATTCCCCACTTCTTCTTTGAAATGAGTAAATTCTTTTACTCAGTATACAGAGTCTTCCTCATCTATCCAAGCTCTGCAGCTAGTGTCTCTTAAGACTAAGCCATACGACTTTGACAGTGATGTTAAAGCTGCCACTCATCGTAGCATCCCCTAATTCTAAACAAGTATTACAACAGATAACACTAAACGTATGCTGACTAAAATAGGCAACACAACTATAGGGTGGATTAAGGCATTCAGTATACCGGTTGCTGTCGGTGACCACCCAAAAAGCACATCCAACACTGATGAGACAAATGTTCCTCAAGCCTTTTAAAAATCCTTTTGATGGTCTCTGTGTCATGCTGTATCATAATTAATGTCTTTTTCCCTCCATCTCCAATTTCTCTTAAGATTTCTCTCAATTTGTGATGTTTCAACAAGTGAGCAACTAAAGTCAAATTCATTCCTATGGGCACAGGCAGTATCTTCCGCACAGTGGCTAAGTTGGCCTTTATAGATTGATGTGATATTACAAGTACTCAATAGGAAAAATCACATCCCTTAATTCTAACAAAATTGCAAACACACAAATTGAATGGAGTCTCATCCACAATTTGATTGTCTATCTTTATGATGGGGCATGCTGTCCCAAGACAGACACAACCTTGTCCTTTACCCACAATTGAAGTTGTCTGTTTGCCTGGATGCATTTACTACAATAGTTACAACTTTCTTGGCACTGGTGGAGTGATCTTGGTCTGGTTCCTATGGTACTCAGTACATACCTGAGTGATGTTAAAGTCAGTGTCATACCCCTTTATCGCACACCCCTCTATTTTGAGCCTAAACTCTAGACATGTACTCAAGCATTTATCACAGCATTCAGGACTGACCCTGATGAGTTTCATGGGTGGATGGTAAGCCTCGTGGAACTCATCCTAAACAAATGCATACTTACATCCCCAAACATTTCTTCCCTCCCACAAGCTTGCATTTGTGACTTTTAGTATCTTGTTTAAAGCCTTACGAGAGTAAGGATCATAAGCTCTTCCTTGGCACTGGTATATCCCAGTTACATTATACCTTCGTGGTATTGTGTTGACTCCTGTTATGGTTAAGGTAATTACTACAACAGTTATAACTTTCCACATAATGTCCAAAATAAGTCTTAGTCCATTTATTCATTGTTCCGAGTGAGCTTCAGCTTCAGTTCGTTATCGCCTGGTGTGGCCTTCCAAATACCCTCTGGGGCTTTCTTCACTCGGGAGTGATGGATCCAGGCCTTCTGTTCCTTGATCTTGATTGCAGTGAAGGTAGTGAGGAGCACCTGGAATGGTCCTTCCCATTGTGGTTCTAAGGTTTTTTCTGCAAAAGACTTAACATACACATAATCCCCAGGTTGTACATCATGTACTGGCCCATCTAGTTCTCCGTTTTGAGTTCCAGCCACATATTTCTCAATTTCTCTAAGTTGTTTATTTAGGGCCACCATATATCCATGTAGGGTTTCTTCCCCTACTTGAATGGGTGCTGTTCTCCCTTGAACTGCATACGGCCTTCCATACAATATTTCAAAAGGGCTTAGTTTCTCTTTTGCCCTTGGTTTTGTCTGAATTCTCAACAAGGCCAATGGGAGAGCCTGGGGCCAGGGCAAATTTGCTTCTTGCCCCAATCTCACAATTTGTTGTTTAATCAAATGGTTCATCTTTTCCACCTGGCCACTAGATTGAGGGTGGTATGGGGTGTGCAATTCCCAGACTATTCCTAGGTGGAGACCTATTTTCTGCACAATTTTCGAAATAAAGTGTGGTCCCCTATCTAAGGATATGGTGGCTGGAACTCCAAATCGTGGTATTATTTCTTGCAACAGCGCTTTGGTCACTTCGCAGGCCTTAGCTGTCCTGGCAGGAAAGGCTTCTGGCCATCCTGAAAAGGTGTCAGTTAACACCAATAGGTAACAATACCCTCCTGTCACTGTGACACGCAAAGCAACCACATGCAGGCCGAGAAGTCCCGCAGGCCGAGAGGTTCCTCTGTTCAGCTCAAGGCTGAGTCCAGGCTGAGAGAGAGCCTCTCCTGTTTATTTCTTACTTTTTATACATTTGTGGGTCTAGCAGAAGATTGGTTTCTGGGGTTTTTCACCTTTCAGCTAAGTGGCTAGACTAACTGTCAGTTACAATTTTTTTCAGGTTAGAAATATGCAAACAAAGGAGAGAGAATGAAAAACAAAGGATTTGCTTATGTTACGTATGTGGGAAAAAGGTAGAACTGCTTCTAATATTGTACAGTAACTAAAAGATCTGACTCTATTTTTATGAAAATTCAAAAGGCTTTTAAAAACTCAGAAAAACTAAGGTAACACCCTCCCCCTTCCTGGGCAGTTCTGTAAAATCAATTTGCCATTGTTGCCCAGGTCCACAACCTTTCTTAATTTGTCCCACTTTAGGCTTTGGGGTATTTTTAGGGTTAGTTCAGAGGCAAAGACTACACTGATGAGTTACTTGTATCACTGTGCCCTGCAATTTCCTGGACATGATTCTTTCTTTCAAATGGTTATACAGGGCATCTATTCCCCAGTGTGTTTTCTCATGTTCCCTCTGTACTAATGACCACAATAAATAGGAGGGTACTACAAGTTTCCCTTCTTTGGTTACAGCCCATCCTTCCTGGTTATAACTTGCCTTTTCTACCTTGATAAGTTTCTTATCTTTCTTATTGTACATTGGCTTACCTTCAATAGAAATTTTTCCATCTAGAATCAATTCTGCCTCAACAGCCTTATCAAGTACCTCACCTTTTGCTGTGTCTTTTGCCTCTCTGTCCGCCAGCATATTCCCTTCTTCCAATTCAGAGCTCACTTTTTGGTGTGCCTTGATGTGCATTATGGCTACTCTCTCAGGTAGCTGTATGGCATCTAATAGCCTCAGTATCTCTTGTGCATGTTCAATACTCTTGCCTTGTGAATTCAGCAGTCCTCTTTCCTTCCAGATGGCTCCATGAGCATGAACCACCTCGAATGCATATCTTGAGTCCCTGTAGATGTTGATCTCTTTTCCTTTTGCCAGCTCTAGGGCTCAGATTAAGGCAATTATTTCAGCTTTCTGTGCAGATGTATTAGTTGGTAATGGTCCAGACTATTACCTCTTTGCTTGTGGTAACTGCATACCCAGCATGCCTTCTTCCACTGACGACATAGCTGCTTCCATCAGTAAACCAGGTCTCAGTATTCTCAAGCAGGGTGTCCTTCAGATCTGGGCGGCTCGAGTAGGTGGCTTCAATGGTCTCCAGGCAATCATGGATCACTGGTTCTCCCATACTCCCGCTGAGGAAGGAAGCTGGGTTCACAATGTTAGTTACCACAATTTCAACATCATCTTGTTCTACCAGTATGGCTTGGTACTTCAGAAATCTCTGTGGGGAGAGCCAATGTCCCCCTTTTGCCTCAAGGACTGCAGACATTGTGTGAGATACTAGCACGGTCATCTTCTGGGCTAGGGGGAATTTGCGTGCCTCTTGGATGTTTATTGCTACTACTACAACAGCTCTGAGGCACCCTGGCCATCCTTTAGGTGCTGTGTCCAGTTTCTTGGAAAGATAGGCCACTGCCCTCTGGTACAGGCCTAAGTTCTGTGCTAATATTCCCAAGGCAATCCCCTGCTTCTCATGAGAAAACACGAAAAATGGTTTACTCACGTTTGGAAGTCCCAGGGCTGGAGCTGACATAAGGGCCTTCTTTAGTTGGTCGAAGGCTTGGGTTGCATCTTTTGTCCACTGAAGATCTCTGCTCCCTTCCATGATCAAGGCATACAGAGGTTTAACAAGCAACCCATAGTTAAAAATCCACAGTCTGCACCACCCTGTCATGCCTAAAAGGGTTCTCAGTTCTTTTACTGTCTGAGGTTTTGGGGTCTGGCATATTGCTTCCTTGCGATCCTGCCCCAGAGTCCTTTGTCCAGCACTCACTTCATAACCCAGGTAAATGACTGTTTGCCTCACCATTTGGGCTTTCTTCTGGGATACTTGATACCCCTGCAGGCCTAGAAAGTTTAGGAAGACTACTGTCCAGTCCACGCATGTCTCCTGGGTCTGGGTGGCTATTAAGAGATCATCCACATACTGGAGTAACTGTCCTTCTCCTGGTGGAGGTTCCCAGGACTCTAAATCCTTTGCAAGCTGCTCCCCAAATATAGTGGGGTAACACACACCATGTGAGCTGAGTTTTTCTTCCAGTTTTAGGGCTTTCCCACTTGAATGCAAACATTTTCTGGCTGGCTTCATGGAGAGGGAGGCAAAAGAAAGCATCCTTTAGATCTAGAACAGTAAACCAAGTTAGTTCAGGTGTTAAACGGGTTAACAAGGTGTAGGGATTGGCAACCACTGGATACAAGTCTTCAGTTACCTTGTTAACAGCCCTTAAATCTTGTACTAATCTGTATGACCCATCAGGTTTCTTTACTGGCAGAATAGGAGTATTAAAATCAGATTGACACTCTCTCAGTAGTCCTAGCTACAGAAAGTTCTCAATAATTGGGCTAACCCCTTCTATATCTTCCTTCTTTAGGGGGTATTGTTTAACCCTTACTGGCTGTCCTCCTTCTTTAAGCCTGATTTGCACTGGGAGTGCATTCTTTGCTCTTCCTGGTATATTGGAGGCCCACACTCCTGGAAATACTTGATCCATTATTTTCCTAAAATTTTCCTTTTCACTTGCCACTTCAATTTCTTTGGTTATTAGCATTAAGCTTAACAGTTCTACATATTGTTGATCCCTTACCTCCAAACTAATTTCCCCATTTTTGAATATTATTCTTGCTTCTAGCTGCTCTAGCAAATCTCTGCCCAAAAGTGCAGATGGAGCATTAGGCATGTATAAAAATGGATGGACGCCCCACTGTTTTCCCAATTTATACTTCAATGGTTTGCAAAAATAAGCTCTTTCAGATTGGCCAGTTGCCCCCTTTACCATAACATAGTCATTGGTTACAGGTATTAGGGCCTTATTCAACACTGAAAATGTTGCCCCTGTGTCTATCAAAAATTTCACTTCTTTTTCTTTGTTTCCCAGTTTAATTATAACCAGAGGGTCCCCTAGGGTAGGGCACTCTGGTCCCCCTCAGTCCTCCTTTACATGAGCAACTACTTTTCCCTTTTTCTGATCATTTTTTTTTATGTTCATCACCCTTTCTTAATTCTGGGCTCTGTTTTTTCCAGTGACCATATTTCTTGCAAAATGCACATTGATCTTTTCCTAGTCGGGGTGGTCCTTGTTTTGGTGGACCTTGCCCATGTTTTCTCTTTTCTCCTTCTTTTACTACTGCTACTAATTTCTTCATCCCTTGTTTATATCCTTCTTTCTGGTTACTAAATACTTTTTATGCTTTATTTAGTAAAGTTTCTAAATTCCTGCTGTTTGGACCCCGGATCTTTTGGAGTTTCTGCCTGATGTCTCCTGTGGATTGTCCTAAAAATAAATTTATTAATTGCTGTGTTCCTTCATCAGATCCAGGATCCAGGGTGGTGTCAGAGCATTGCGTCTCATACGTGATCTAGAAATTCAGAAGGTGTTTGAGAGGGGCCCTGTTTGATAGCATATAAGGCTGACCAGTTTATGGTTTTGGGGATTGCTCTTTCTAGCCCATTTACTATCAGTTCTTTGTATCTCTTTAACCGTCCTAACCCCTCATCATCATTAGGATCCCAGCCTGGCTCTTGAAGGGGAAATACATCTTTAACATCCTCCTGTGTTGTCCTACAATCATCCTCAGCCAGATCCCCAGCCACTTTCAAAACTAATTGCTTCTCAGTTTCTGTTAAGGCATCAAGTAGCAGTTGCAGATCTGCCCAATCAGGTGAATGCTGCTTAATCATATCTCAGCACCAAAAATTTCTCAGCTATTTCTGCTAGCTCTGGGCATAAGTTCTGGGCTGTGATAAATGTCCTAAAGTTAATTCGTGTTTGAATATGTCTGTATTGTAATACACCCATTTAAAATATAAGTTTGTATCTACCTGTATATGTTCTAAGAAAAACTGAGATAAAACTGTGAGATATCTTTAAGGTTAATTCATGTAAGTTTTATATCTGCAAAACATAAAAGCCATACAGGGAAAGGTAAAACGTATTCCTGCTGGCAGCACAACACCAGAAAAGGGACACAAGGACTATGTTAGGAATGACAGCGAAATGCCTCTGCCGGGAAACCCTGAAAGGAACACAAAAACCACGGAAGAAGCAGATGAACTACTCAAGAACCGATTGATTGCATCAGATCTGTATCTCACCCGTTTCCTCCGGACATTATCATATCTACTCATATCTCATCCGACTCCTCTGGACATTACCATATCTACGACACACCTGGGCTCAGCCATTAAGGTCATTGTTAACCCAGGAAAAACTATTCAGGACACCCAGACCCGAACATGAATAGTTAATGAAGCTGCCGCGGACAGGGAAAAACATCGGAGCCTCGTCTTTTCTCAGCGATCCTGTGTATAAAAAGGGGCAGCTTCAAGCAGAAAATGTGAACTTGGGAGGATAACAGACTGGCAGAGTGTGTTATCAGTGTTCACCCAGCGCCGACCCCGGGCTCGACGCTGTCCTCTTAACTGTGGCTGTCCGAGACTGTCATTTTGTCTCTCCAATAAAAATTCTAAATTTTGATTCCTAAAATTTGGTCTATCTCATTTATAACATGGGCTCTCTGCTTTCTGCACACAATCAAAGCCTTTGCTCAGGGAGACCCAACTCCAAACACCAACCGTTTTAGGTTCGCAAAGAAAATAGCCAGGGGTACCTCGCGACCCCAAACACACTCCACCAGAAGTTTCAACAAAGTCTCGCCAAAAAATCCTACGGATTTCAGCTGGGACACCACACACAAATCCCTCCGTGAGAAGGAGGTGGGAGGGTAACCCTGATCCCACGCTGCCTCTCCACTCCTCTGTGGTTAGGGACTACACCACCAGGACTTTAAAATATTACCACACACTCTAGCAACTGCAAGCCTCTCAAACAAGCGAAACTATGTTTTTTTCACTAAAGCACTCACTCGCCAAAAAAAACCCAAAACTTTTTAGGGTTTTACAGGGAGTTCAGAGACGCGGCCCGAGGCTGCAGAGCCTGGATTCCTCTGTGGTTACCAGAGAAACAAATCATCCCCCCACGATTGCTGGGACTGGCTCAGGTTTCAAACCCCCTTACACGGCTTGCTCCTTTTAGCTCAAAAAATAAACATTTTAAACTTACACAAATGCTTTTTACACCCAACAAAATGTCAGCAAAATCTTGTTGCTGAAAGCACACACTGTCCAAGCTCACACACAGTCTAATTCCCCTCCAGCACACAATCTGGATACAATACAAACACTTTAAATCCTTCCGCTCTTGCAAACAGAGGGATCCCTCCGCTGATCAGGCGGGGAATTCAAAAGGCTTTTACAACTTCAAGCTTGCAAAACTCCTAAAAACATCTACACAGGTTACTAACACACTCCAAAATCACACAAATCAAAACGCTTACAACACAAACTCTCACAGACCACGATACATACGGTGCACCAATAATTCTTCCACACCTGAACACACAAACACACAAAACCACGAGACCACAAAACACGGATCCGTTCACACCACACACACCCGGTGAGCGCAGGGCCGCAATCGGGATTTTCCGCGACCCACAACGGGACCCTTCGCATCCCAGAACGGGCTCGCCACTCGGATTATGGATTGTCAAGGTACCTTTAAACCACAAACTGTAACCGGAGCCACCACTGCTCCTAATACACAACAACACCAGTTATTTCACTGCCGCCGCTGCCCCTTCACAGGACACGGACTGCCAAGGCACCTTTAAACTGCAAGATGACACAACAAAGACCGGTTGCCGCTCTCCCCACTACGGGACACGGACTACCAAACCCCTGACACCAGGCTCCGCAGAGCTGTCACAACTTTTACAAACAAACCCAAGAGGCTTATGTTGTGCACGAGACGTCTCTCAGTGTCTTACCAACTGCCTATACCAAAGTACCTCCTTTCAAATATAAACATACGTTTTGTCCGTAGTTCCAGCAGGTTCTGGTCTTTCCCCGTGTAGTCAGTGGGACTGCAGGAGCCCTCTTCCCAGAAAATTCCAGGTGGGCGCCCAGAGGGGTCCTAGACCTTGCTGGCCCCACGGCCAGAGAGAGCAGTCTCCTGGCTGGCTCACCAAAATGACTAATTAAATAAATATGGGTATTGATCTAGTATCGATACCCAACTGTGACAAAAACTCTCTAACAGTTTAAAGTTAGAAAGTGTATGTTTATTACGGCCGGGCAGCACATGGGATATTTCCCTAATTCGCACTGCGAAATTCACAGGTAATTACAAAGCCTTTTATTTACAAAAGTGTTGAATACCCAAAATACAAATACATATTCATACTCCTGTCACCTCCCATTCCTCTCTTCGTATGCTAATTGGCAAAAAGGCTATTAAGCATGCGTACTTTGTTTCTTAAAATGAGTCGGGGGTCTATTCTGGGGAAGGGTCACCCAAAATGAGGAAGTAAGATGAGTCTTCCTCGTCCTGACCTTTCTACCTTTTCAATGCATTCGTGACAAATGGATCCTTGGTAGAACTTACAGTTTCCTGTGTTCAATGGGTTCTTTAAGCAGGAAATCTGCAGCTATCTTATGTTCTATTGACCACATTTTGTTTTTCATTACAAGCACAGCTACACAAACATAAAGCTGACAATCAATGAGTTACTAAATCCGGGATATCTAAGATCCGGCTTCTGTTAACTGTGAACAAAGATTACCTATCTACTTCAGCTAATTCAGCAACTTATTATCTTAACTTTCCTAAAATCCCTAATTCTTTGAATTTATTGTCTCATCTGAAGCTCCTGTCTGCTGGCCAGAGGCGAGATCGTGAGACCGAGGTTATCAGGTGACCTTCGAGTCAGGTAGGAATTCTTTTATATTTTCCTTCACGGCAAAAAAATTGTATAAAATTGGGAAATGTAACTTCCAAAAGACAAAGAGAAGTAATGGAAAAGTTAGAATTCATGGTTAAAAATCATCCTATCCCTGTCTCAAGGGACGAATTGTGAGACCTGTTAGTTTGGGTCTGAGAAAAGTTTCCAACCACAGATATAGAATTGCTTTTTAGTCCATCTTTAAGGGTCTCCGTCAGTTTAAGACTTTATGATGAAGCAACGCTTAAAAACATCACAGCTGCAAAGCTTCTGCCGGTATGCAGAGCAGTTTATGAGTCCGTAATCAACAGGAATGATATAGAAAACACCTCCAGCGACACTAACTCCGCACAGAGAAAAGCGGTGGGTGTGCAGGAAAGGGGAGTGGCTGTCAGTTCCGTCAGTGTCCACAGCTTCATTGCTACTTGAAAAATCGCTGATAGCTACTCAGACGGAGGTGGCGGCAACCCAGGCAGTCCAAGGAACCCCCAGTCTTGCGGGGATGTTGTCCACAGACCGGGGTCCCCATGGAACATCGGGGACCGGAGAGGGGGGCGGTGCAGAACCCGCCTGTACTCAGAAAGCGGCTGATATGCAAATATCGCAATTTACGTTAACAATGCAGCCAGCGGCTGCACATATGATCACAGTTATGCATACAGCGCAAGCTCCCGACCCTGTACGGCAGAGAACAGCCGAAACAGACAGTAACATACCATCACCTTGTGCTAGCCAAGCAGCACACGTTGCGGGGAGCGGATCAACTCCACAGGGAGTGGCGGCAGAAGCTGCACCACTCGGGCAGAGCGTACCGAGCGGGGTGCCCCCGCTGACCCCCTCACAGTTGCTGTATGAATTGGCACAGGCGCACGCAAACAGCGCAGCAGCGAACCAGGAAGTGGGGAGGACTATCCTCCCTCCCGGGGTCAGCCAAGCGGCACCGCAGATCGTAGCGGGTACACAAGCCCCGCAGCTCGAGATGGGCAACGTACGCCCCTTGCATGAAGCAACTGTGACGGCGCAGCCTCCCGGTGTGGGTGGTTCGACTCCCCCTCACGGGGTGTCCGGCGTGCCTCCGCCTGGACCGAGCGGAGTAGGCGGAGCGGGTTGATCGACCCCCCTGAACACATAAGCGCTGCGAGGAGCGAGCGCAGCAGCTCCGACACCTCCGCAACCAATATTAAAACCGTAAAATACGGCTGTGGCTTCAGGCATTCAACAAATCCCAGCAGGGACATACCAGGGGCAGCAAGGGACTGCAACAGTACAGGGGTCGAACGGAACAAGAGAGGGGGAGTATGAGCTCAATTTAAATATGAAAGTTGCCAGCAGCGGCTCACTGATGTCTAGAGCCACGGCACGGGGCTGCACGCAGGTACCCACTCTCACTCAAATGCAGGCAAATTCTCCGGGCACAGCGCCGGGACTCCCAGGGCTCTGGACTCCCCTAAGGGTTTCGGCAGCTCCGATAGCCACCCCCTTCGGGCATTCAGTCGCAAACCAGTGCGCTATCCCGCATGTAATATATGATATAAAATAATTCGTGCTTGTCAAATAAAGATTCCAAAAATTGTAAAAGCAACGGCAGAGAAAAGGACTGATTAGCAATTGCGAAATCACGGGCGCGCAAAGAAGGACCTGATTTGCAATAGAAAAGAGTGACTTTGAACGGAGATGGGCCTTTACCAGGGACAAGTCTGGCAACGCCCCAACAATGAGTACTCGATATGCATCTATGATAAGGACAATCTGCATTGTTAAGGGCGTGCATCCCAACACTAGATTCCCGTAAACAGAGATAAGCATTCATCTCTTTCCAGAAACTGTTTTGTCAAGCCAACAGCAAAGAAAAGAAACTACATAAATATGTGAAGCTGAGACGTTAATTTTGAGGAACTAAGGATTTTTAGGAAAGTTAAGATAATAAGTTGCTGAATTAGCTGAAGTAGATAGGTAATCTTTGTTCGCAGTTAACAGAAGCCGGATCTTAGATAAGCTACCCCGGATCTTGTAACTCATTTCTTGTAAGGTTTATGTTTATGTACTTGTGCTTGTAATGAAAAACAAAATGTGGTAAATAGGACATAAGATAGCTGCAGATTTCCTGCTTAAAGGACCCATTGAACACAGGAAACTGTAAGTTCTACCAAGGATCCATTTGTCATGAATGCATTGAAAAGGTAGAAAGGTCAGGACGAGGAAGACTCATCTTACTTCCTCCTTTTGCGTGACCCCTCCCCAGAATAGACCCCCGACTCATTTTAAGAAACAAAGTACGCATGCTTAATAGCCTCTATGCCAATTAGCATAGGAAGCGAGGAATGGGAGGTGACAGGGGCATGAATGTGCATTTGTACTTTGGATATTCAACACTTTTGTAAATAAAAGGCTTTGTAATTACCTGTGAATTTCGCAGTGCGAATTAGGGAAATATCCCGCGTGCTGCCCGGCCGTAATAAACATACACTTTCTAACTTTAAACTGTTAGAGAGATTTTGTCCGTCACAGTTGGGTATCGATACTAGATCAGTACCCATATTTCTTTAATAAGTCATTTTGGCGAGCCAGCCAGGAGATTGCTCTCTCTGGCCGTGGGGCCAGCGGGGTCCAGGACCCCTCTGGGCGCCCACCTGGAATTTTCTGGGAAGAGGGCTCCTGCGGTCCTGCTGACCACCCGGGGAAAGACCAGAACCTGCTGGAACTACGGACAAAACGTATGTTTATATTTGAAAGGAGGTACTTTGGTATAGGCAGTGTGTTAGTAACCTGTGTAGATGTTTTTAGGAGTTTTGCAAGCTTGAAGTTGTAAAAGCCTTTTGTATTCCCCGCCTGATCAGTGGAGGGATCCCTCTGCAAGAGCAGAAAGATTTAAAGGGTTTGTATTGTATCCAGATTGTGTGCTGGAGGGGAATTAGACTGTGTGTGAGCTTGGACAGTGTGTGCTTTCAGGAACAAGATTTTGCTGACATTTTGTTGGGTGTAAAAAGCATTTGTGTAAGTTTAAAATGTTTATTTTTTGAGCTAAAAGGAGCAAGCCGTGTAAGGGGGTTTGAAACCTGAGCCAGTCCCAGCAATCGTGGGGGGATGATTTGTTTCTCTGGTAACCACAGAGGAATCCAGGCTCTGCAGCCTCGGGCCGCGTCTCTGAACTCCCTGTAAAACCCTAAAAAGTTTTGGGTTTTTTTTGGCGAGTGAGTGCTTTAGTGAAAAAAACATAGTTTCGCTTGTTTGAGAGGCTTGCAGTTGCTAGAGTGTGTGGTAATATTTTAAAGTCCTGGTGGTGTAGTCCCTAACCACAGAGGAGTGGAGAGGCAGCGTGGGATCAGGGTTACCCTCCCACCTCCTTCTCACGGAGGGATTTGTGTGTGGTGTCCCAGCTGAAATCCGTAGGATTTTTTGGCGAGACTTTGTTGAAACTTCTGGTGGAGTGTGTTTGGGGTCGCGAGGTACCCCTGGCTATTTTCTTTGCGAACCTAAAACGGTTGGTGTTTGGAGTTGGGTCTCCCTGAGCAAAGGCTTTGATTGTGTGCAGAAAGCAGAGAGCCCATGTTATAAATGAGATAGACCAAATTTTAGGAATCAAAATTTAGAATTTTTATTGGAGAGACAAAATGACAGTCTCGGACAGCCACAGTTAAGAGGACAGCGTCGAGCCCGGGGTCGGCGCTGGGTGAACACTGATAACACACTCTGCCAGTCTGTTATCCTCCCAAGTTCACATTTTCTGCTTGAAGCTGCCCCTTTTTATACACAGGATCGCTGAGAAAAGACGAGGCTCCGATGTTTTTCCCTGTCCGCGGCAGCTTCATTAACTATTCATGTTCGGGTCAGGGTGTCCTGAATAGTTTTTCCTGGGTTAACAATGACCTTAATGGTTGAGCCCAGGTGTGTCGTAGATATGGTAATGTACGGAGGAGTCAGATGAGATATGAGTAGATATGATAATGTCCGGAGGAAACGGGTGAGATACAGATCTGATGCAATCAATCGGTTCTTGAGTAGTTCATCTGCTTCTTCCGTGGTTTTTGTGTTCCTTTCAGGGTTTCCCGGCAGAGGCATTTCGCTGTCATTCCTAACATAGTCCTTGTGTCCCTTTTCTGGTGTTGTGCTGCCAGCAGGAATACGTTTTACCTTTCCCTGTATGGCTTTTATGTTTTGCAGATATAAAACTTACATGAATTAACCTTAAAGATATCTCACAGTTTTATCTCAGTTTTTCTTAGAACATATACAGGTAGATACAAACTTATATTTTAAATGGGTGTATTACAATACAGACATATTCAAACACGAATTAACTTTAGGACATTTATCACAGCCCAGAACTTATGCCCAGAGCTAGCAGAAATAGCTGAGAAATTTTTGGTGCTGAGATATGATTAAGCAGCATTCACCTGATTGGGCAGATCTGCAACTGCTACTTGATGCCTTAACAGAAACTGAGAAGCAATTAGTTTTGAAAGTGGCTGGGGATCTGGCTGAGGATGATTGTAGGACAACACAGGAGGATGTTAAAGATGTATTTCCCCTTCAAGAGCCAGGCTGGGATCCTAATGATGATGAGGGGTTAGGACGGTTAAAGAGATACAAGAACTGATAGTAAATGGGCTAGAAAGAGCAATCCCCAAAACCATAAACTGGTCAGCCTTATATGCTATCAAACAGGGCCCCTCTCAAACACCTTCTGAATTTCTAGATCACGTATGAGACGCAATGCTCTGACACCACCCTGGATCCTGGATCTGATGAAGGAACACAGCAATTAATAAATTTATTTTTAGGACAATCCACAGGAGACATCAGGCAGAAACTCCAAAAGATCCGGGGTCCAAACAGCAGGAATTTAGAAACTTTACTAAATAAAGCATAAAAAGTATTTAGTAACCAGAAAGAAGGATATAAACAAGGGATGAAGAAATTAGTAGCAGTAGTAAAAGAAGGAGAAAAGAGAAAACATGGGCAAGGTCCACCAAAACAAGGACCACCCCGACTAGGAAAAGATCAATGTGCATTTTGCAAGAAATATGGTCACTGGAAAAAACAGAGCCCAGAATTAAGAAAGGGTGATGAACATAAAAAAAATGATCAGAAAAAGGGAAAAGTAGTTGCTCATGTAAAGGAGGACTGAGGGGGACCAGAGTGCCCTACCCTAGGGGACCCTCTGGTTATAATTAAACTGGGAAACAAAGAAAAAGAAGTGAAATTTTTGATAGACACAGGGGCAACATTTTCAGTGTTGAATAAGGCCCTAATACCTGTAACCAATGACTATGTTATGGTAAAGGGGGCAACTGGCCAATCTGAAAGAGCTTATTTTTGCAAACCATTGAAGTATAAATTGGGAAAACAGTGGGGCGTCCATCCATTTTTATACATGCCTAATGCTCCATCTGCACTTTTGGGCAGAGATTTGCTAGAGCAGCTAGAAGCAAGAATAATATTCAAAAATGGGGAAATTAGTTTGGAGGTAAGGGATCAACAATATGTAGAACTGTTAAGCTTAATGCTAATAACCAAAGAAATTGAAGTGGCAAGTGAAAAGGAAAATTTTAGGAAAATAATGGATCAAGTATTTCCAGGAGTGTGGGCCTCCAATATACCAGGAAGAGCAAAGAATGCACTCCCAGTGCAAATCAGGCTTAAAGAAGAAGGACAGCCAGTAAGGGTTAAACAATACCCCCTAAAGAAGGAAGATATAGAAGGGGTTAGCCCAATTATTGAGAACTTTCTGTAGCTAGGACTACTGAGAGAGTGTCAATCTGATTTTAATACTCCTATTCTGCCAGTAAAGAAACCTGATGGGTCATACAGATTAGTACAAGATTTAAGGGCTGTTAACAAGGTAACTGAAGACTTGTATCCAGTGGTTGCCAATCCCTACACCTTGTTAACCCGTTTAACACCTGAACTAACTTGGTTTACTGTTCTAGATCTAAAGGATGCTTTCTTTTGCCTCCTTCTCCATGAAGCCAGCCAGAAAATTTTTGCATTCGAGTGGGAAAGCCCTAAAACTGGAAGAAAAACTCAGCTCACATGGTGTATGTTACTGCAGGAGTACAAGAACTCCCCCACTATATTTGGGGAACAGCTTGTCAAGGATTTAGAGTCCTGGGAACCTCCACCAGGAGAAGGACAGTTACTCCAGTATGTGGATGATCTCTTAATAGCCACCCAGACCCAGGAGACATGCGTGGACTGGACGGCAAGCCTCCTAAACTTTCTAGGCCTGCAAGGGTATTGAGTATCCCAGAAGAAAGCCCAAATAGTGAGGCAAACAGTTATTTACCTGGGTTATGAAGTGAGTGCTGGACAAAGGACTTTGGGGCAGGATCGCAAGGAAGCAATATGCCAGACCCCAAAACCTCAGACAGTGAAAGAACTGAGAACCTTTTTAGGCATGACAGGGTGGTGCAGACTGTGGATTTTTAACTATGGGTTGCTTGTTAAACCTCTGTATGCCTTGATCACAGAAGGGAGCAGAGATCTTCAGTGGACAAAAGATGCAACCCGAGCCTTCGATCAACTAAAGAAAGCCCTTATGTCAGCTCCAGCCCTGGGACTTCCAAACGTGAGTAAACCATTTTTCCTGTTTTCTCATGAGAAGCAAGGGATTGCCTTGGGAATATTAGCACAGAACTTAGGCCTGTACCAGAGGGCAGTGGCCTGCCCTAGGCCAGAAGATGACCGTGCTAGTATCTCACACAATGTTTGCAGTCCTTGAGGCAAAAGGGGGACATTGGCTCTCCCCACAGAGAATTCTGAAGTACCAAGCCATACTGGTAGAATAAGATGATGTTGAAATTGTGGTAACTAACATTGTGAACCCAGCTTCCTTCCTCAGCGGGAGTATGGGAGAACCAGTGATCCATGATTGCCTGGAGACCATTGAAGCCACCTACTCGAGCCGCCCAGATCTGAAGGACACTCCGCTTGAGGATACTGAGACCTGGTTTACTGATGGAAGCAGCTATGCTGTCAGTGGAAGAAGGCATGCTGGGTATGCAGTTACCACAAGCAAAGAGGTAATAGAGTCTGGACCATTACCAACTAATACATCTGCACAGAAGGCTGAAATAATTGCCTTAATCTGAGCCCTAGAGCTGGCAAAAGGAAAAGAGATCAACATCTACAGGGACTCAAGATATGCATTCGAGGTGGTTCATGCTCATGGAGCCATCTGGAAGGAAAGAGGACTGCTGAATTCACAAGGCAAGAGTATTGAACATGCACAAGAGATACTGTGGCTATTAGATGCCATACAGCTACCTGAGAGAGTAGCCATAATGCACATCAAGGCACACCAAAAAGTGAGCTCTGAATTGGAAGAAGGGAATATGCTGGCGGACAGAGAGGCAAAAGAAGCAGCAAAAGGTGAGGTACTTGATAAGGCTGTTGAGGCAGAATTGATTCTAGATGGAAAAATTTCTATTGAAGGTAAGCCAATGTACAATAAGAAAGATAAGAAACTTATCAAGGTAGAAAAGGCAAGCTATAACCAGGAAGGATGGGCTGTAACAGAAGAAGGGAAACTTGTAGTACCCTCCTATTTATTGTGGTCATTAGTACAGAGGGAACATGAGAAAACACACTGGGGAATAGATGCCCTGTATAACCATTTGAAAGAAAGAATCATGGCCAGGAAATTGCAGGGCACAGTGATACAAGTAACTCATCAGTGTAGTCTTTGCCTCCGAACTAACCCTAAAAATACCCCAAAGCCTAAAGTGGGACAAATTAAGAAAGGTTGTGGACCTGGGAAACAATGGCAAATTGATTTTACAGAACTACCCAGGAAGGGAGGGTATTGTTACCTATTGGTGTTACTGATACCTTTTCAGGATGACCAGAAGCCTTTCCTGCCAGGACAGCTGAGGCCCGAGAGGTGACCAAAGCGCTGTTGCAAGAAATAATACCACGATTTGGAGTTCCAGCCACCATATCCTCAGATAGGGGACCACACTTTATTTCGAAAATTGTGCAGCAAATAAGTCTCCACCTAGGAATAGTCTGGGAATTGCACACCCCATACCACCCTCAATCTAGTGGCCAGGTGGAAAAGATGAACCATTTGATTAAACAACAAATTGTGAGATTGGGGCAAGAAGCAAATTTGCCCTGGCCTCAGGCTCTCCCATTGGCCTTGTTGAGAATTCAGACAAAACCAAGGGCAAAAGAGAAACTAAGCCCTTTTGAAATATTGTATGGAAGGCCATATGCAGTTCAAGGGAGAACAGCACCCATTCAAGTAGGGGAAGAAACCCTACATGGATATATGGTGGCCCTAAATAAACAACTTAGAGAAATTGAGAAATATGTGGCTGGAACTCAAAACGGAGAACTAGATGGGCCAGTACATGATGTACAACCTGGGGATTATGTGTATGTTAAGTCTTTTGCAGAAAAAACCTTAGAACCACAGTGGGAAGGACCATTCCAGGTGCTCCTCACTACCTTCACTGCAATCAAGATCAAAGAACAGAAGGCCTGGATCCATCACTCCCGAGTGAAGAAAGCCCCAGAGGGTATTTGGAAGGCCACACCAGGCGATAACGAACTGAAGCTGAAGCTCACTCGGAACAATGAATAAATGGACTAAGACTTATTTTGGACATTATGTGGAAAGTTATAACTGTTGTAGTAATTACCTTAACCATAACAGGAGTCAACACAATACCACGAAGGTATAATGTAACTGGGATATACCAGTGCCAAGGAAGAGCTTATGATCCTTACTCTTGTAAGGCTTTAAACAAGATACTAAAAGTCACAAATGCAAGCTTGTGGGAGGGAAGAAATGTTTGGGGATGTAAGTATGCATTTGTTTAGGATGAGTTCCACGAGGCTTACCATCCACCCATGAAACTCATCAGGGTCAGTCCTGAATGCTGTGATAAATGCTTGAGTACATGTCTAGAGTTTAGGCTCAAAATAGAGGGGTGTGCGATAAAGGGGTATGACATTGACTTTAACATCACTCAGGTATGTACTGAGTACCATAGGAACCAGACCAAGATCACTCCACCAGTGCCAAGAAAGGCTGTGAACACCAAGATGCCAGCTATTCCAGAAGTAGAGGAATAAATAACTCCTGTAGTTACCAAAATTGGGCCATATGCCATTAAAAAGACAGGAGTTCAGAAGCTGATAATTAACCCAAAGTGGTCTTTAAAACAAGTAGAAATGGGAGTACAGGTAAATGCTTCAGACATTCGGCCAGAATGTGCCCCATTTCTCAGGAACTCCTTTATGGACTGGACTACTTGAATTACTATACACCATGACACAGAGACCATCAAAGAAGTTTTTAAAAGGCTTGAGGAACATTTGTCTCATCATTGGTGGGATGTGCTTTTTGGGTGGTCACCAACAGCAACCGGAATATTGAATACCTTAATACACCCTATAGTTGTGTTGCTTATTTTGGTCAGCATAAGTTTAGTGTTATCCATTGTAATACTTGTTTGGAATTGGAGGATGCTACGACCAGTGGCAGCTTTAACATCACTGTCAAAGGCGTATGGCTTGGTCTTGAGAGATACTAGCTGTACAGCTTGGATAGATGAGGAAGATTCTGTATACTGAGTAAAAGAATTTACTCATTTCAAAGAAGAAGTGGGGAATGAGACGTTAATTTTGAGGAACTAAGGATTTTTAGGAAAGTTAAGATAATAAGTTGCTGAATTAGCTGAAGTAGATAGGTAATCTTTGTTCGCAGTTAACAGAAGCCGGATCTTAGATAAGCTACCCCGGATCTTGTAACTCATTTCTTGTCAGGTTTATGTTTATGTACTTGTGCTTGTAATGAAAAACAAAATGTGGTAAATAGGACATAAGATAGCTGCAGATTTCCTGCTTAAAGGACCCATTGAACACAGGAAACTGTAAGTTCTACCAAGGATCCATTTGTCATGAATGCATTGAAAAGGAAGAAAGGTCAGGATGAGGAAGACTCATCTTACTTCCTCATTTTGGGTGACCCCTCCCCAGAAGAGACCCCCGACTCATTTTAGGAGACAAAGTACGCATGCTTAATTGCCTTTTTGCCAATTAGCATAGGAAGCGAGGAATGGGAGGTGACAGGGGCATGAATATGCATTTGTATTTTGGGTATTCAACACTTTTGTAAATAAAAGGCTTTGTAATTACCTGTGAAATTCGCAGTGCGAATTAGGGAAATATCCCGCGTGCTGCCTGGCCGTAATAAACATACACTTTCTAACTTAAAACTGTTAGAGAGTTTTTGTCCGTCACAGTTGGGTATCGATACTAGATCAGTACCCATATTTCTTTAATAAGTCAAAGCGAGCAAGAGCAACAGAAAGAATGAAAAAAAAACCTCTGCCTTAGTCGAAAACTGTATAAAACTGGCCCGGCAGAGGCAGAATTTGTGAACAGAATGGATTTCGGAGCGATAGAATCCGAATCTGTGTTCACCCAGCAACAATCCTGGGCTCGACGCTGTTTCTTTTGATTGTGGCTTTCCGAGACCGATTTTGGTTGCGCAATAAAATCTGTTTTAATTGTTAATTTGGCTACATAATTTATAACATGCAGCAGCTTTTTAAAAACTTATCACTCCAGTGCAGAGACTGTGTGCATGAGCCCTATGCGCAACTAAATGGCAGCACACCGCACGAGTCTGTCGTATAAGAAAATGGCGGTATCAGATGTGTTTCTACCGTACAGCAAAATGGCAGCGCGCTAGATATTTCCCCAAACAATGCTTACATGCTTCCTCTGACGCCATCTTGTGAACAATAAGGTGCTCAACCTCCTGCTACAGCGCCACCGCTGGCCACTTCTATTATTACTCCTTCCAATAATTATAATGTACAGCATATGCAACCACTAGCTCTTCATACAGGAGGAGGAATGAATGAAACACTGAAGCATGAAAAAGGGAATTCTGACATGGCAGCAACACAATTGATGGCCGTGCCAGTGTGATAGGTATTTTGAGATAAATTCGTGTTCTATATGTTATAAACTATAAACTGTATTACAAGCAGAGGGTTTCCACCAAGCTGTGGAAGCTCTCCTGTTTGCCAAGACTGATTTGCAATTGTAGAGACTCCAGATAATAGCAGGGCAAAGCCCAGATTAGCAACCAAAAGGAATGGCCAAACAGGAGGTGTCCCATCCATCAAGGAAGAGCCACCTGCCTTCTCCGGTGATTAACATATGATACCAGTCTAGAAGAGGAAGACCCAGAAATGTCGCCATCAGCATCCCAATACCGACTTCTTGGAACCCCATTCAGGCGTCCAACTCTGCCAGGAAGGAGCATTCAGGACCAAGCGGCCAGAGAAAGAAAATGCTTGAATATGTGTTGCAGATACGAACTAACAATAAAACTGCCTCAGGGGAGAAAAGCTGTATAAAACCTGCCCACTGGATCTAGGCAATCGTGAACGGGGGAGAGCTGGTTCATTCAGGACCGTCTCTACGTTCACCCAACTTCGATAAGCCGGGATCGAGGTTGTCTCTTTTATTGTGGCTATTTCAGATTGTTATTATTTTTAAAATGGCAAAATAAAATTACTTTATATTAAATTGGCTATTGTTTTGTCCATAACACCAGTGAGATATTCGGGAACAAATATACCTGCCAGATGGCTACCACTGGCACACAACGTAATTAAAGATTTGAGACAAGCACTTAAAGAGGGCGGCTTAGGCTCTCCCTATTTCAAACAATTATTGAAAGGCATATTTGAAATGTATGATTTGATACCTTATGATTGCAAGTATATTGCTACCACAATTTTAATAGATTCACAATACATGCTATGGGAAGTCAAATGGAGAAGAGCTTTGGAAAGATTAATAGTGTCTTATGCTGGACGCCAAAATGCAGCTCTCACATTGGCTCAACTAGCCAGTGATTCACCTCATAACTGACCTGAAAATCAAACTGCAGAGCTGCCTCAGAATGTGATCACAGATATTAAGGAAGCAGCTCGAAAGGCCATCTTGCAAATTCAACCTATTGGAATCCCAGAGGGCACTTTCACAGAAGTAAAGCAAGGAACATCTGAGCCTTCACCTCCTCACTCAAGCAGTGGAGGGACAATGCCCTGATGAAGTAGCACAACCACATCTGCTTCAAAGCTTGGCTTTTGTGAATGCCAATGAAGAATATAAGTGCATAATTAGTGCCTTGCTTGGTCCACAACCAACCTTGCCTCAAATGATAGAATCCTGCAGCAAGATAAGCACTCCTGCACATGTAGCAGCAGTTCAAGCGAATGTCTCAGAAGAACAATTCAGAAAACTCACGGAAGCCTCAGATCAAAGATTAGAAAAGACTTTCACAGCTTTTTAAGTAACTCCTCGACAAGACAACTCTACAGAAATGATGGCAGCAGAACTTACCCAAAGAGCATGCTACAAGTGTGGGAAATTTGGACACATAAAAAGGTATTGACCAGGAATTGCAGAAAATGCGAAAATACCAGATTTTTGCGCAAGATGCAGAAAAGGAAGACGCTTTGCAAATCAGTGTCATTCTAAAATGGATGTAGATGGAAGACCTCTACCTCTTTTGGGAAACTTCAAGAAGAGCATGGCACGCCAGCACACTACAACACAAGTGATGGCGGTAACTCACCAGCACGGGACTCCTCAAGGCACACAATGTGCGAGGAACCCCAGTGAGACTGCCTGCGCAGGACCATCTGCTGCTTCCACAGTGACCCAGAACTGCTGCCCTCAGGGGCGCAATGCGAATTGGCAGCTTCCAAATTAACATGCTTCATGAATGAGAATCATGCAGTGATATCCACAGCAGTCACTGGAACATCGTGGAAGAGACAAGAATTTTTAATTATAGGCAAGGACAGAAGCAGCATTTTAGGGCTCATCATCTATCCCACAGTCATCTCAGAAAATCAGAATGAAGAGTTGACAGTTTTGGCTCAGGTTTTGTGAGCTCCATTGATTGTTCTGGAAAATACTCCCATTGCCAAGGCTGTTGCTTTGCCACCTGATGCAACAGAACGACAAGTCATGCCAATAAATAGCCAGCAAGCAGCTGCTGAAAGTGAAGACACAGAGACTCATGTCTGTTGGGTAAAGCTAATAGGCTAAGATCGACCAAAGATAACCTGCAACTTGATGCTAGACAACAAAATGATCACAATTACGGGCATGCTAGATACAGGGGCAAATGAGACAGTTATTTCTTATATCTTTTGGCCCAAAGAGTGGGATTTAACAACAGCCCTGAAATCTCTTACAGGAATTGGAGGAGCCACGTTATGCATGCAAAGTGAAAATTCAATCATTATTACAGGACCAGAAGGGAAGACAGCAATTGTTCGTCCCTTCGTTGTGCAGAAGTCCATCAGAGTGTGGGGAAGAGACATCATCTCACAATGGGGGATGAGGATAGAAGTGGATTTTTTAATAGGGGTCACTGAGGCACTCGCCACCTTGAAACTGACCTGGAAAACAGACAATCCCATTTGGGTGGACCAGTGGCCCCTGGAACAAGAAAAAATTGAGTGCTCTCAAGAAATTAGTGAAGGAACAGTTGCAGAAAGGCCACATCAAGCCAACAAATAGTCCCTGGAATTCTCCAGTGTTTGTCATCCACAAGAAAATTTCTGTCTTGTGGAGATTGCTCCATGACCTCAGGAAAATCAATGAGGTCATCGAGGAGATGGGACGCTTCAGCTTGGACTTCCTTCTCTCTCAATGGTCCCAAGAAAATGGCCACATGTGATCATCATAGACTTGAAAGATTGTTTCTTCAGCATTCTGCTTCATCCAGATGACGCTCCTCAATTTGTGTTTTCCATCCCAAGCATCAACAAGGAAGAACTTTGCAAAGATATCACTGGGTGGTTCTTCCACAAGGTCTCAAGAACTCACCGACAATTTGCCAGTGGTTCGTGGCATGGGCCTTGTCCCTGGTTTGGGAAAGACATCCGCATGCGATGATCATACATTATACAGATGATCTGCTCATTTCAGCGCCAACACACAAAGAGATGCAAGAGACTCATGACAGCATGATTGCTGAAGTTTGAAATGCAGGACTGGAAGTTTCTCCATCAAAAATCCAAGAAGTCCCGCCATGGAGATACTTAGGATGGAGAATCTCAGAAAAACCAATTAGACCACAGAAGATACAACTCAAGGCCAATATCAACAACCTGCAGGACCTACAGCAAATATTAGGAAAGATAAACTGGATCAGAACAATCCTGGGCATCACCAATGATGAGCTTGCACCACTTTTGAACTTACTGAGAGGAGACTGCAACATCAAATCTCCCAGAACTCTTACACCTGAGGCTCAAGAAGCCCTTGAGAAAATTGCTGAAGCTCTTCAACAAAGACAAGCACATCGTTGCGAGATGTCACAACCATTTTCCCTTGCAGTATTGGGAGAAAAGATGCAGCTGTATGGCCTCATATTTCAATGGGACACCTCAAAGAGAGATCCTTTGTTGATAACTGAATGGATTTTTTTTACCTTACAGATCTTCAAAAACAATCTTCATGACATTAGAGATCATAATCAGGGCCAGAGCAAGATTACTGACAATGGCAGGCAAGGATTTTGCAACCATCTGCCATTGAAAAGACAATATGTTGACTGGGCATTCCAAAAATCAGAAGAATTGCAAATTGCACTGTTAAATTATACAGGTGTCTGTTCGATTCACTATCCAAGCCATAAGCTGTTGCAAGCAAAATTGAGTTTTAGAGAAAAGCCCACGTTGAGTGAAATACCATTGGATGCAATAACAATATTTACTGATGGTTCAGGAAAGACACACAAATCAGTCATAACATGGCAGAACCCAGCAACAAAAGCATGGGAATCAGATATTCAAATAGTGGAGGGCTCTCCTCAAAATGTAAAATTGGCAGCAGTTGTTAGAGCATTTCATTTATTTCAAGAACCCCTCAATTTGATTACAGATTCAGCTTACGTGGCCAATGTGGTCAAGAGAATAGAAGTGTCACTCTTAAAAGAAGTTGATAATGAGGATCCATATCATTATCTTGTGTGCATGCAAAAAACATTGCAATATAGGGAAAACAAGTACTTCATTTCTCACATCAGGGTGCATTCCTCACTTCCAGGATTCTTGGTAGAAGGGAATGCAGAAGCAGACAAATTGACAATGCCTATTGCAGACACCTTGCTGAACATCTTTGAGCAGGCAAAATTGAGTCACACATTTTTTCATCAAAATGTGCAAGCACTTATGCAAACCTTTTGTATTTCTAAAGATCAGGTGAAGGCAATCATAAGTGCTTGTCCTGATTGTCAGTTTGTGCAATCTCCTGTATCTACTGGAGCAGTGAATCCAAGAGGACTGCAGAGTCTGCAACTATGGCAAACAGATATTACAAAATACCCGTCTTTCGGGAAACTTAAAAATATTCATGTATCAGTAGATACTTTTTCAGGTGCGGTTTTTGCCTCTTTGCACACAGAGGAAACGTCAAAACATGCCCGTCAGCATTTTCTACAAGCATTTGCTTCATTGGGTATGCCTCAAGAAATAAAGACAGATCATGGTCCAACCTATGTGGGAGAAAAACTTAAGACATTCTTGATGGATTGGGGTGTGCATCACAACTATGGCATCCCTCACTCTCCCACAGGTCAGGCCATCATTGAGAGAACACACCAAACTTTGAAATCCCTTTTAGAAAAGCAGAAAAGAGGAGAGGCAAGAGCTACACCTCAGATGCATTTAAATAAGGCATTGTATGTTCTAAACTTCCTAAACAGCTCCTTTGCAGAACCAGACCCTCCAATTGTTAGACATTTCTCTAACACTACACAGGCAAAAGTAAAGGAAAATCCTTTGGTTTTGGTCAGAAATTTAGATACGGGAAAAATTGAAGGCCCATTTCAACTAATAACCTGGGGCAAAGGATATGCTTGTGTCTCCACAGGTTGTGGTATGAAGTGGATCCCTTCGAGAAACGTGAAGCCCTATCGACCACAAACGCACGCAGACGACTCTAAGAACAAAGAGGAGAGCACACAGACATGATCAATAGTCTCAAGAAACATCTCTTGTCCCACAAGCAGAAATTATAAACTTTGGGTGTAGGAATTGTTGATATCTTAGAGTCTCGTTGACAAGAGCATGGTGTGGATCGTGTTACGATTCAAAATTCTACACCAAGTATAAGACCATTGAAATCTTAATTGAATTGAACCACGAGAACTCAAAGAAAACCATGAAACCAGATCAAATATTATACTTGTGCCTTGTTACTTCATTTTTTATTTTAAGTAACGCGATCCTGCCCGTGAGTCAACCAAAAACTAATGTTTGGGTGACCTTGGCCAATGAATCAGGCCTGGATACCATTTGTTTAACCTACTCAAGCCCAGAAAAGCCTTTCTCAACCCGTTTGGTCAGTTTACCAGTAGATGATTGGCCGATACCAAAAAATGTCTCTCCAGATCTTTCATGATTCATTGCAAATCCCACAGAGGAATGGGGTGTCTGGAGCAAATTTCTCCCCGAAGCACCCGATGAACCTCAGGAATTGGAAATCCTTGGCTCAGTGAAAATGAATTTTTGTATAACATTTGATTTTCCTGGGTCAAAACATGACAAAGACAAAATTACAGATGTCACGCCAACAAGCAGGCACCACTAAAACACCCCCTTTACCAGGACTGTGATCAAGGATGCTTTATTACATACCCTGGCCATTTCTCTTGGCAGACCCACACCCTACCTGCTTCATCTTAGCACTGACAGCAATGCCATTAATGTAACACTTGACTCTGGGGCTTTCATCCATTTTTACATTTCACCATCAGCGGGATCCCTACTGTAGTCTCATGAATCACACTCAACATACCACAGAATCGCTGATGGTTGGGGAAATGTTCCATTACGTGGGCTTCACTTTCCAGAGCTCACTATCACCCAAAACCTCTGCTCTGCCACTTAATGTTCCTAAATACTACTGTTGACACACCCAGTTCATGGAAGACATATCTGATTCTGCATTTTTTTTTGCACAGCACTACAACAGACAAGAATGCCTTTTATCCTAAAATTATTAAACAATATTTGAAATCAATTCCCCAAATGGTTCTCATTTTAAGAAATGGGGTTTTAATCCCAAAACTGCCACAGAATTTGATAGTGGAAATATAATATTACATTGAAATTTGCTCCAGACCTGCAGTTAGAGAAGGTGCACTATTCAGCCACAATGATGTAATGGAGTAAAAATCATACGGTGTAATTTTTCAGAGTAAAAAAAAAGGTAATTGTTGTCTTTCCAGAAAATATGCAAATATAAAGCAAAATGGACCATACAAGAATTTTTTAGAAAGCCAGTTGGACTTTTAGGTAGATTTTTAATAAGAATTAAGTAATGAGCTCTCAAAGTTAACAAGAACTACCCTGAAATAGGAATAAATATGAGAAATGTAAAGCCAGTCATGGTTCCACATTATCCACCCCAAACATCATAGCTTCCTGTTTGAAATATTAACATAAAGTCAATCACAATTTTAAAACAATGTGGTT
Organism: Progne subis subis; assembly: GCA_022316685.1. Taxonomy (NCBI): domain Eukaryota; kingdom Metazoa; phylum Chordata; class Aves; order Passeriformes; family Hirundinidae; genus Progne; species Progne subis. The sequence goes on along the minus strand of JAKJHU010000299.1, from coordinate 92,387 downwards.
GCACAAGGGTTTGACTAGGACATTGCATTACCTGTTTATCTCCATAGCAATTTTTTTACCAGATTGATGCCAAGTTATTGAAATTGATCTACTGCTGTTGAACTATCTGCATAGTTACTTTATGATGCATAAATCACAGTTCAAGCACCTATTATTATATCAAGACCATTTGTGTTGGAACATATTTTATTTTAAATATGCATCAGCAGCACTGAAGATCTTCCTCCACAACAGAAATGACAGACAAGGCTCATTTCCTCACATAAATCAGGAGAGAGCAAAGAACATTATTTCGTGTTTGTTAATAGAATAAAACCCAGTACTTTCTTAAACATGTAAGGCAAATGTGATTTCACAGTTTCAAGGTTAAATGATATTTGGTAGTGTGAGATACAGTAAATGGATTTATATATGTATCCAAGGAATATGTGCAAAGCAGATAAATCAACCCAGCTAAACTGGCTGATTTTGGAGAAAATTAGGGGCTCATGATGTGCAGGGTAAGGGAAAAGTTAACTAAAATACATATGCTTCTGCTGTGTTGCCAGAGTAGTTAAATCATACTCAGACCTTCATTGCATTTTCAAGTCTCACTTGTCTGTCACAGACAGCTGCACTGCATTAGTAACGTTGTGAGCATGCACAGGCTGTCAGGATTCAGATTCAGCTGGGTCTCAGCTGAGAGTTTTCATCTCAATCTAGCTACAAGAAACAATTTTGCTTATTAAACATATGTATCAGTGATCCAAAGCATTTCTATGAATAGCACAGTCTGTTCACTGGAAAGTAACAAAATCCAATGAAAACACATTTCATGTATAGAATTATCTTTAGATAATTGAGACAGCTCTGATTTTGCAAAAGCCTTCACGGACAAAGTATCAAACTGCGCAAGAGACCCATTCCCTTTCACAAAATTTCACCAAAATATAATTTGATTTTGCAAATGTTACTTCAACTGCTGGTAAACCAAAGCAAGAAGGTGTGGATGCTGAATGCGAGAGATCAGGCAGCAGCAGCACAATGTCTTTGAAACCAAGTCACATTAACTTTCTCACACTGGCCTGAGAATCATGGCCTGAGAATTTGTGAGGAGGAATCTAAACAGTCCTTGGAGAAGAAAACTAACTTTTGCAGGTGTTGTTTGCCTCCTTGTTGTTTACTTGCAAGAAATGGTTGAGGGGTGTTGATGCTAATTGTCCAATGATGGTAATGTGTTGGTTTGTTACTCAATGAACTTTTACTCTCTTGTACCTGTCTATAAAAAGAGGACTTTGAAGAGTAAAGATCGCTTTCGCTTCTAAGCTGGAGAGTCCGTGTTGTTATTATCGCTGTCCCTAATACAATAGCGACAAGAAGGAAACAAACCAAGCCTTACCATGTACTTTTTGCAAATTAGGAAGCAATGAAATGGTCTGAAATTGCCCTTAAACTCTCCAAATCTTAGACCACTGAACTAATTTGTATTCAAATACTTGCCATAGGAATTTCTCTTCTCCCTGTGCTGTATCCAGACCTCTTTAAAAACCCAAATACACATAACCTTTCCCTGAAAATTCCCTCAGGATGCCATGACTTAAGCTGTAGTTGAATTATCTGGGAGGGACAGCCAAAATGAGGGGGGCCGCTTTCTACTTAGGGATCACATTTGTTGCACAGCAGGCCAAGATCCAGGAAAAGATCTATATGATGGTTTTCCTTAGTGTGAAAAGAACTCAAGTTAGAAGGTTAGTAGTGAGTGTAAAACAACAGAAAAAGAAAATTTTAGAAATCAATACCACCAGTTCCACCTTCATCTGTGCTCAGTTGTTCTGAAGAAGAATGTTTGTAAGCTAAGTCCCAATGTCAAATAGCAAAAAAAATGCAAGTGAACCAAAAAATGGGGATGCTGCATATCATAATGACAACTAATATCAAAGCACTTTCAAACATGTTACAAATACACACTCAAGCTGACAGAAAATGACAGTACCACACTCAGTACAATTCCACCAATACAGAAGATAGGCTGAATTGAAGCTTTTTTTTGATTTATTTTATTCCTGGCCAATAACCTATGTTATTTATTGGTAGTTAAATAGTGCATGCAAATATCCCTTCCACTGCAATCTTTATTTGCTGGTCTGATTTCAGAATGTTTACAAGCAGAAACAGTTAATTGTGAAACAGGAAATTATCTGAGTTCAAATTAAAGACTGTTAAAATGCATCACCTAATCCAGAACAGAATCCATGTTCCAAGAAGCTTGGACTGTCCACTGCATCTCCTTACCCATTTCTGGGCATTCAAATAATCAGTCAGCATTCCGTAACACCAAGGGTGTATTTAAAACATTTTAGATGTGATATTAGAGTACAACTGGGTATTTTTGGTTTTATCACCAGTCTTAGCACTCCATTACATGAACTGCATTTGAAGGACTCTGAATTATCTTAATATTACAGATCATAATTCCCCTTATCTGATGTTTGAGGGCTGGCAGTGCTGTCACATTTTGTATTTCCCGTGGAGCTTCTCTCCATCTCTTCCCAAGGTCAAAAATAGCTCGAAGTCTGAGCAGCATCTCAGGGCAAGTACAAATATAACACTTTGCCATGAGCTACCCATAGATCCTGCTTTAAGATCCAAGATAGGAAAGGATGCCCAGGTCTCTATGAACAGTGCTGCATCTGCCAGTGTTCACACAGAATATGCTGTGATTTTACTCCTACTAGAAACAGTGCTGCTTACCTATTTTGCCTTCTGAGTCTGGAGTTACAGACCCCCCCCATGACCATCTCTTCTGTCGTGCTTCCAGCCGCTGATTCCATTCCAAGGTGCGATGCAGAACTGCTTCATAGCGCTCCTACCAAACAACATCTGCATGAAGCTTATAACTGTTAACCACAGCCACAACAGGAAACAAAATATAGACCCTCCCCCAGTATGATTTATAATCTGTTTTACCAAGCTTTTGTTACAAAAACTATCATGCAAAAAATGTTGAAGGCAATTAATGGCTTCTAAACACTGCAAACATGATTAGGTCGAGCTAAAGCATAGATAATCTATTCTACTCTTTACTTAAAATAGCCACCAAACAGATTTCCTATTCAGTAAACAGCACTACTTATTTTCTAAATAGGGATGAACCTCAAACTTAGCAAAAGTAATTGGTTACCCTTTAAACTATTTATGTGATGAAGTTATTTTTAAAAGGTGATAAAAATTCTCAATTATAAAATACCATGTATAAAGTTATTTGTGTTTTCAAAGAACTATAAAAACAATGACCCAGGTCTTAACAGACACTGACATTATGAGAGATGTGATGAAACCAGGAACAGCAAGACATAAAGGCAAAACTGCAAAAGAAGACCAATCATCTTCAGGACTCAGCAACCATTGCTGACAAGACAAAGGGGGCTGAAAGAAGCTTTTTCTGCTGTCTCCAGAACTAGTAACTGCCAGCAGGGGAGCTTTAGCTCTTGTGCATAAAGACAAACGTAACCATGCTAGACTCTTTCTTGCCAGCCAGGTTTCCACACATGTCAACAACACATTTCTCTTGTGGAATAGTTATATCCCAAGTGATCTTTTGAAGCAGTATTTGCTGTGGATACACTGCAGTAAGATGTCAAGGGAACTCATTATACAGCCATTTCTCCCGCCTGGGTACAAAAGCCTTTCACCTTCTTTCAACACCATTTCACAACACAAACTAAAAGAGTCACTGTGAAAAACACACAATGTAAACCTGGAGGGAAGGGAGGGTTCTGCTCACTGACAAAAGATAAAACTAAAAGTTTTTGTTTGAAATATAAAGCTTAGCTTCCCCTCTGTTAGGGAAACCCGACCTAGAGTTTACCTAAGATGCCAAAGTACCCAGACATTATGTAATTTGTAGACTGTATTTCCATGCAGATATCTGCAGTGCAGTAATTCTTCAGTCAAAGACATAGGCTTCACTTTACAAATGACAGAAATGAACTCAAGGTCTCAATACAGTGAGCTGCAGAGATGTGCAGAATAACTGAGGAGCTGTGGGGGGACAAGTATCTGAATCCTCACCATGGCTACTGGTCTTCAAGGCTTCTAGAACCACTTCCTTTTCCACAGTATTTGCTACTCTGCTGCTGCTTCTACCTTATTAGATGATTAACTAAACAAGACTTGGCTGAATAAGTTAACAATAATGTTGGAGACTATGTATTTTGATGCACTTCTATCTACCAAATTTACAACTGTATATGGTATCTTGCTGGTATCTTTTCCTCATGTCAGAGTACCAAAGTCAAGATCTATTTTCACTTTCTGATTGAAGACAAGGTTTAACAGGTCAAATCCATACTGTCTTCCCACCTTCCAGATTCTGCATGTGTAACTCTCTATTTAGGTCATCTCCAGGGACTGAGTAAAAGACAAGGTTAACACCTCATTGTTAGTCCTTGTCTTCCTTGATTATTCATCCTGGTGGCCACTTAAAACATATCTACCATCCTCAAAATTACATGAATAAATGTAATAAATTTAAATGTAACACCTTTTTGAAGCATAAGGAATGCTTTTTGCATAGGGTAGATGCTTAAAGAAATGACACTGCACTGGACTGCAGTCACAGCCCACCCAAACATTTCCATTCTCTAGGAATGTAAACTATTCCATGAAGTTCAGATGGAATACTAATCTGATCACATCCAGGAGCTGATTACAGAAAACCAAACACCAGTGTAGAATACTGCCAGTCAAAAAGGGCAGCAAAGATGGATTGCTAGAACAGTATAACAATGCTGGACTCCAAAGCAGCAGCCAGCCAGGTTTATAGGCTCTTCATCAATGACCCACAGCAAGTTCTTACAATCAGCTTACGAAAGCACAGATGTGTGATGCTTTCACTGCTGACACCCTGGAAATGAACCCTTTCAGAACCTGCACATTTAATATGCACTGAGCTACTTGTCAAAAGGATGGAATAACTTCCTGTATTTATTTCTGCTAGCAGCTTCTATCCATTGAGTGAGTCCCAAACTCAAACACTACTCTGCCTGTCCACGTGCAGAGCAAAGGCCAGTGAGAACAGTCGCTACACAGTTCAAAGCAGCAAATGATAAATACACAGATAACATCGCCACCTTTCATCATACAGGAATGAATTCTGATTTAAAAGAACTAAGAGAATGTGAGTCTCAGGCCACAGCAGGGCTCCAAGGAAGCAAGACAGAAATAACAGAAATAAGTCTAAGACATGTCACTCGTGCTGATTTACAGACAGACTCTACAAAGTGCTCTGAAGGCATCTGGAAATCTAGGAATATGGGGTGGGGCTTTTGCTCATGTGAAAAATAGCCAGCGGTCAAACAGCCACAGCTCCTGAAGTCCTGAGTGCCTCAGCTGTAGCTAATGCTCTATGGGGAAGGTGGACATATGCCTACATAGCCCACTGTAGATGTGGAAAATACTCTTATGTTCTAACACATTCATCATTTCCCTAAGTTTCTCATTCACACCACTTCAGAGTATGGTAATGTAGGAAAACAATGTAGTTCTTTTAAACTATAGAACTTTGATGTGTGTTACCTTTTCCTCCTCTATTTTCTGTTTCCTCTTTTCTTCTACTGCTGCCCTCCGTTGTTCCTCTTTTTGCTTCATTTCTTTTAGCTTTCTCTGCCTTTCTTCTAACTGTTTTTCATACTGGAGTTTTGCTTTTCTCTCCTTTTCAAGGATTTGTGTCTCTTTGGCAGCTGTAAGAATATTTTTAAGAAAAAATTAATATCAAACTTAGCCATTTATTGATATTGCAATGCAACTCACAAGCAAGAGACTACCCAAGCAGAATTCTTACCACTTGAAGTGAAAATGTTCAGGAAGATGAGCTTGCAAAGGTGGATGACATCACACATGACAACAGACTCATCTTTAATTCTGTCCCCAGGTTGGAAGTGGAATTAGAACTTTGCCTGCCACTAAGCTTTACTGTCTAGACAGGAATATCAGGATATGCATATTCCCTATATTAAGGATACACTTTTCTTACCAACATAATAGTGATGTCTTTGTAAGGAAGCAGTAAATTAAGAATCAAAAAGTAGAGTTTTCTGTTGCAATTTTATTTTTTTTTTTTTAGAACAAAACACAGTAATATTTAAGGCACTGAGTGACAAGATGGGAAAACCCTACAGTTCCTGCACTGGAGTTCAAAATAGTAATATCACTATTCTCTGCAGCTTCCACCGAGGAACAGCTGTGTACAGTTCTACAGGAAGCCTCAGGTCCTGTGACACAAAGCTAGAATGCACAGGGTATTTTCCATGACCAGACAGATGAAATGAACCAAGAGACCAGATAATCACACCAACAATGCACAGGCAGCATCTACACACAGGGCGCCAAAATATTTCTGAATTTTATATGCATCATAAAACTATCCCGTTCCCATATTAGGATAACACAATAATTCCTGTTGTTGTGGGTCTTTGCTTTTATGTTGAGAAACATACAGCTCAGAGAGACATCTCTCCTCACAAGCTGGGAGCCCAAGACCCATGACTGCAGCACACACTGTGACCCTTTCATCTCCTGCTACACACACATGCACTGATTCATATCACAAACAGCATAAAGCTGGGCAAGAGTTTTCTGCTGTTCTCTAGTCTCAGATTTCCTGCTAAGATAAAGTGTATACTGCTGACACTTCTATACAGGAGTCATCTCAGTGTGCTGGGAAACAAGGGAAGCAGTGTTCAAGGCAAACAAGCCATTCAAGTAGCTAAATCTTTTTTGGTTTTCTCTGAATCAGCATTCTCCAAACATTAGTCTTCAGGGCTACAGGAAGGAGTTCTAAGCTAAAAGGTTTATTTTCCAAAGTGTTTTTGTTAAGGCTTTCAATAAGGAATTGGCTAAATTTGCTGGGTGGTCACTAGGAAATAGGTCAGAAGTGACATAGAGCTTCAACAAGCTAAAACTCTCTACAGTGTTTTCCTCTCAAATCAAAAACTTCTTCATTCAGGTTCACAGATGGACACTGATGCAAGACCAAGAGCAGACCTTGTCTCTTGTCCCCAGCACGCTGACAAAAAGTGACAGAACATGGAGTAAGGGGGACAAGTAATTCCTTTAACAGAAATGTTTTAGAAAATTATATTTTAAGTGAAACATGAAAATACCATGTTGCTTTTCCCGCTCTTCTCTACGCTCCCTGGCCAGTCTTTGCCTTTCTTCTGTTCTTAGCATGGAACCATCTATCACTGTCAAAACAAAAATCGAAGAGACATAATTGTCAATGAATTTGAACATTTAAATTTAAATTAAAAGTCAAAAGTCTTTACTATCAAAAGTAGAATGAAACTTCCTGAGAGATGCACACACCACCAAATCACTGCACACTCTATATAGAGATTAAAGATACCATCTGAAAAATTCATAGAAAGCTGAACATCCTCCTTTTCCCCCTTTCCATTCCCTCACAATACTATTTTTAATAGGTGCAAGAGAAAGCAGACATCATATTAAAGGCTTAATAGGTATAGTCAAAAGAAAGCCTAAGAAGTCAGACATCTGAGAATATACCCTATTCCAAATTCAGCTCTGATCCACATTCTTGTACATATTAACTACCATGAACAAGAATAACAGGAATTTAGAAAAATGTCATCTGGGAACAGATAGTTCACCTGTCATGATAAATTCAGAGCACTGTAGGACAGCTCATTCGCAGACTAAGCAGAACCAAGACTTAAGCAGTCTTTGCAGATATAAAAACTTGAATTTCAGCAAGAAGTGAGCTGGTAACTTGCCCAGTTACCATCATTTATCTTTGTTGTCATGCCCTGCTTACAAGACAGGCAACTTCAACTGAATTCTGAGCCAGTCAAAAGCAGAAAACTGTCATCAAAACCAGACCTACAAACCATCTACCAGGTGCTCTGATGCCTCCTGAAGAAAGAGCACCAAACTTCTCTCTAAGTATGTTCTTTTCAATCCCTACTAACTCTCCCTTGTGAGCCCAGCACTTCATTAAGAGCAATGACCTGTAATTATACCTGGTTTAGTTGCTGTCTTTATTGAGGTCTGGACTGCAAGAGGGCTAATGCCACTTTGGCTTCTTCTTTCTTCTGCTATGGCTTGGGCTGCCACAACTGTGAGAAAAAAATCAATTCACATTAAGAAAAGCTCTACAACTGAAACTCATGAAATAAATATCTAAAATAAATACATAAAATTCTATTTGAGGTTGCTGATGCTTTTATTAAAAAACTAACTGGGGGCTGCTCAACTTGTAAGGAAAACCTTGTCAAATGAGAATTGAGACCTGGCATAGCTTTTCATTGTAAAAACATTTACCAAGCCTTGTTTTAAGACTATAGAGTTTCAAAGATCAAATTTATTTAATAATGCTTCTAAGACAAACTCCATTATTTTGCAAAGCTATGTCCGACTTACACTTAATAAAAACTCTTTGCTACCACATGAGCATTTGTGGGCTAGACACATGTATGTAATAGTCCATTAGCACTGCTAGAATCATATTCTGATGAGATCCAAGCAGTGAGAGGTCTATGAAGACCTGTCATTACTTCATGACATGAAAGAGAAAGGGGATTAGCTGCATAAAGTAAACCATTAAGGGATGCTTACAACATACTTCTGAAACTGGATCTTCAAAAATAAATTTTATTTATAAATTACACTCCAAAACAGTAATTTGAGCATTTGTGCAGAGACCCATTCACCTTAACTGAGTTTCACCAAGGTGACTTCAGCAAAATGCAGGGCTACAACTCACAGATAATCACACAGAAAGGAAATGTTACCAATATTAATTTCGCTAAATAACAAAACCCATTAACAAGTCAGAGAGACTAATTTACTGTATCACTTTCCCCAGATGTTCTTTGTTTAGGTATCAACCTTCACTAATCACCTTGCAGGGCTGAAGGTGAAACATTACAGGGAAAGCAGGCAGGGCAACCTGTAAGACAGCATTACCCCAGTGCCCTGCACAGCTCAAACAGAAGTGACCTCACACACTGCCACCTTGTTCTCACCTTGGCTGACAGACACTGGGAGCTCAGCTGGGTTCCATGGAAAAGCCCAACTTCAGGGGAAGCAAGGGAACAAACAACACAACCACCCACACATGAGAAAGTTGAGGCCAGTTTTACACAGAAAAGGCAAATCCACAAAAGGAACATGTAACGTGCCGTGATCTCAACCAGAACATGAAGAACCAATAGTACAATTTGCTGTTATATTTTAAAAAAGAATACTACAACTTTGCCAATGATCTGACTTCCCTTTAATAAGAGTAGTGCTGAATGCAAAAGAGGAAGGAAGTCTCCCTCTTCTCCATGCATTGCCATGACAACTAGTTGTGTCATGGTAATAACCCTCCCTAAGGCTGTGCCCAAGAACAATCACCTCAAAGTGTTTAATCTCATGTGATTCTAGTGATAAATGCTGATTACAATACTTATTCAGCAACTCTAAATTGTCACCCAAAGCTGTTGCCACATCTTGAATTAATTTTTCACTGCAGCAGCAAACAAGTCTTCCTCAACCCCGTCCTATACATCTCTGAGGCTCTTTTCAAACAAGTCAGAGACCAAATATACTACAACACAATGAGATTACCAATTGGTAAAAATCCAGCTTAAAAAGGGCTCACTGCATTTTCACTATCTAGATCAGACAATTCAGAAAAAAATCTGATTTTTGTACACTGTTGCATGTCACATTGATGGGAATCCAGCCCAAAAAAACACCATTTGGAGAACAACAGAATTATCTATTCTAAGACAAATAGAAGTGAAAACAGCCAGAGGAAAAGCAGCCCACTGCAGGTGTTCCAAGAGGAAAAATGGCATTCATATCCAATAACACCCTTGTACATCACAAAAGCTGAAGGAACATAAGCTTCTTCAAATACCACTTAGATTTCAGACAAATACAGAAATCCAGGTACATCTTTCCTCAAGGGAGGAGACAGGGGTGCCCAGGCAGCCTGAGCCAACTCAACCCAGGCAGCATATTATCCCAATAGAACAAATTCACTTTGCACCTAAACCAGCTTCAGTTAAGATGAACAATGGAATTTTGCTTCTACTCTCAAACTTAAAATATCCAAATTTCCATAACAAAGTTATAGTAAGAAGTAACCTGCAATTAAACAGGTACAATATTAATTTTATTTTACTTGCAGAAGTATTTTACTATTAGAAATCTTGCTGAACAAACCAGCCATAATGGATATGGGGGATTATGTATTTATTTATTCAATCAAAAGCAGACAGTTGGAATAATGTTCATTATTTGAAGGCACTGATTTAAAAATGTGTCACATCTGCAAAGCAATTAGTCAGTTTATTTTAATTAATTAAGGTTGCAAAAGATTACTTGAGGTTCTATAAGACAGGAAAGTGGGTTACAGAAACAGTTCAGCTTGCAGAGGACAGAGAAAAATGTCTAGAAATACCCAGCCAGAGGGCTTTGCACATCAAGGTTTTTGTATGTCAGATAAAATATTTTATGTTCACTCCTTCAATGCTTAATTATTTGCATAGAAACAACCTGCTTGCATATTTGAAACTAGCAGATTTAAGGCACAAGGCGTGCACCTTCATGTCACATGGATGTGATCCATTTAACCAACAGAAAGCCAGAATCAAATGTGAACTGGGGATCTGAACAAAAGTTTAATAAAAGGGAAACAGACATCACATTAGATACATCCCTGAGATATGTGAGCTCAATTTCACCAAGTGCCTGGTCAACAGACAAGTTTTATGGCCCTTGATGATTTCATGGTAAATTTACAATACAAAACTGTGATTTTCAAAGTCCACATTTTACTACAGTAAAAGAAAATGCATTGCATACTGCTGCACTACGCAATCTTTAAAAAATACCTATCTTATTTTGCTTTAATATTATAAAAGAAACCTTAATAATTAATATATTTAAATGTTTTTTGGCACAGATACCTATAATTTCTTTGCCTAGTTTTCCATAATGAATGTAGCAGTCTGCTATGGAGCGAAGCTTCATGGAAAAGAATTTCCCACAGAATATATCTCTGTAAAATAAGCCTAATACTTCTGTAATGAATCAGAACAGGAAACCAGTTAACAATCATTTCACTAGAATCCGTGTCACATGTTGCATTACTGGGGGGGGGGGAATGCCTTCATGGACATATTCAGCAAACTCCCTGGAGAAGAAGAGAAGAAAAATTCTCTTAGAGTCAATTTAAATCTCATTTCTATTCTGAGCTTGCCCTCCCACAGTAGTCTTTCACAACAATATTTTGTGATCAGCATAATGTGTGTTTATTTTACAGTAGTCTACCTTTAAGTACTCCATGTAAAATTAATAAAAGTATAAGCCATGCATGAGGCCAGTAATATCATCTGCATTCATGCATAATAAAATAGAGCTATTTGAACCATTAAATGATTAGGTAATTTGGGAAGCAGTTTTCCTTCTGCACCCTCGTCACCATTTAGCACCCCAGGTGTGGCCAAGCAAATCAGAGATAAACCAAACCCACAGAAGCACCAGGAGGTGACATTCTAGATAAATCTAAATCTCCCACTGACAGTGCAGGTGCTGAGGTGCCTCCCTCACACTGAGCATGACAGTACTTCCCTTCCCTGATCAGGTTTCCAATATGCCCTGTGCTAAAATTACCAGTGCTAAAAATAAACCTTGATTTCTATTTCAACCCCTGCACACGGCTAATATCCTTGGCCCCTGCCAAGACTGGCAAAGAACCTGCTGCTATTCTTAGTAAACTTCATTAGGGACTGAAGCAGCTCCGTCCCTTTACCCAGTGAGGTTCAGGGCTTCCATCCCATCACTTTCCTGGTTTCCGCGACTCAGCCGGATGCTGCCCCACTCGCTCTTCCCTTCCCTTGCAGAACTACAGAGGAGAGCAGAATGTGCTGACTTTCACAGCAATCCTTCTGCTTCTTATGATTTAATGACTCGTTATGCAAAGCAAACAAAAAAATCCCAGACTAAGCCTCTGAAACAGGGGGTGTTAGGAGGGCTCCTGAATGTTACACATTGTTATGATTCTAAGTGTGTCTATAAAAGCTTAAAGCAGGCAACAAGAAGGCAATAAGCAATTCATGAATCAAAAGTGAACTTTCCAGCAAAATATCTCTGATTTTATAGTAAACTGAGCCAAATCTGCAATACACTATTTTTGTCTTGCTCCACTACAGGGAGCTACTGTTTGCCAACAAGTGCTCAGATACTTTTAATAAGTTTTGTACATACTTTCAGGAAAGATGAGGAAAGTCAGCATTCAAGTTTGAGATTTACATGCACTGCCTTTTAAGCTGATTTCCACTCATTAATTAACATAGTTTAAGACAAATGGATGCAGGATCATATGTTTGAAGCTTTAAGAAAAATTAGGTATTGGTTTTTACACTACTACTCCTTGTTCAGACGACACTAGAGGAAGGATGCACCTTCACACAAACAAGTGGACAACACAGAAAGTTTCTAATGATGAAGAGAAAGCCCTCTCTGTATGCATCCCTCTTTTCCGTTTTCCCCTTTTCTGTCTTTCCCCATTGATCCTCACATCCCATCTTTGGGCTGCGAGGACTGGTAGGCTTCACAAGCAAACACGTGAGCTTCCTGGTAGGCACCTTCAAACAGACCAGCTGGAAGGCAGATGGTTCTGCTGTTTTGTCTGGGCAGCCACCAGATGGGAAGCACATAGATCTCCAGAAAGCAGTGCACGCTCTCAGCTTCAGCAGGCTACAGGAGCTTCCTGTTGTCTTATCTCTATCCCAGACTCCATTTGCAAATTTTTGTCCTATATTTATTCTCTACATGGGATACCTATTTTACTGCCTTTATGTGCTTTCCTCCCTTTAAGACCATTTCTGCAGCTAATTCTGTACAACAATATGGTTTTGCTCCCAAAGTTCAAGGCAGTTCAGGGTGATTTCTTCAGTCCATCACAAGTTTAGATCCCACTGGAAAACCTGACACAAGCAGTGTATGAATTAGCAGCTCCTCTAATAAGTATTTGAGACATATTTGTAAGAACTTAAGTTTTTACTTATCTTTAAACATCCACATTCAGACTGTGATATGTGACCTAAAGTTAATTCGTGTTAGGTAATGTGATATGTAATTAATTCACGTTGAAATATAGTGATATGCAATATTAAATTGATCTGCGTTCGGTCGGATTTAAGATCTGTAAAACCTAAAGTGTGTTTAGGGTTAACAAAGACTAAAACTACAATAAGGGGACATGGGGGTTGGGGAGGGAAAGAATTTCTGCCGGGAAAAGCCTCAGGACAACCAACAAAACTAAAAGAATGGAAAAATGGGGAGATTGGCCGTGCCTTCCCCGGAGATGGGCGTGCTAACGATCGAACGATTTAGAGGAGATTGGTATCTTATCGGACCCAGCCCGATTTAACATTTCCAAACCTTCTCCAGACCCGGCAATCATGGCATTGTTCCACTCCAAGAACCTATTCAACTGACCCGGGACCTGAACATGAATACCTAATGAAGCTACCACGAAGCAAGAGCTCTATGGTCGCCGTCCACTCTCAGCGAAAGGCTGTATAAAAAACCGGCGGTGCTGGGCACACTTTGTGAACAGAGGGGGTTACAGAGCAAGAGTCCGTTACCACGTTCACCCAGTGCCGAAACCCCGGGGTTCGATGCTGTTCCTTTAAATTGTGGCTGCTGGAGACTGAATTTAAGTCTCAAAATAAAATTCTAAATTTTGATTTACAGAATTTGGCTTGTCGATTTATTACAGTCTGGTGACCCTGACGTGATGGTCTGATTTTGGGACCCTCGGATCCCTGTCTCTGGCCAGGAGGCGCGCCTGCTGATTTCAGCGGCCTGGCAGAGCCGGGAGACCTTGGGGAACCGAGCAAACCACACAACGAACTTAAGCCAAAAAAGCCACACTTTTAAAAGGAGGATAGGAGAGATCAGAGCTCTCGGGGAACTCGGGGAGGTCCAGGATACAGGGCTTCCACGGCCGCAGCGAAGATACAACTCGTAAAACTCTACGTGCACGAAGAATCCACGCAAGAAAAGGATCGTAAGTATTGCGTGGTTGAGTGGGGGTGACCGAGCGTGTGAGTGAGACGTGATTTTATCACGGAGTGAGTGGGGACCTCAAGATTGCAGTTCCACTTCCCCGTGAGGGGTGTGGTCGGTCGCGGGGGAAGCGAAAGTTACAAGAGTAACAGACGCACCTCACACGTAAAACCCGAAACTCGGGGAGTTCGGGGGTCGGTCACAGGAAGGCTGAAAGGGAAATGTACGTCCTCAAGAGTTCCGGGACTGGTAAACCTTTCAGCCTAGGACCAGGGAAGGGTCCGGGAGAAAAACAGGAAAAAAGGAGAGCTCATCACCAGGGGAAAACCTAGGAGGGACCGATCACCCTTAGGGTTAGTAGCCAGTGATACCATAGAATGGGACAAAAGAAGAGTAAAGCCCAGGAGAAATCCGCGGAGAAATCCGCAAAGGGAATAGCAAGGGACATCCCAGAGATTCCATTTGAGAGTCCTTTGAGATGGATATTAGAACATTGAGAGGAATGCCCTGCACGGAGAAAGAAATCCAAAGAAAAAATGATACATTATTGTGTGGAGATTTGGGGAGGGGTTGAAGTACGGGATCATGTAATATGGCCTGTCTTCGGGACATTTGAGAAGTGGATTTGTAATGCTTTAGTCAGCTACGTAAAAATGAAAAAGAATAAGGAAAAATACGAATATGCTAGAATGTGGGAAAGAACAGATACTAAACTTTTTCCAGTGAGACTTAATAATCCCGCTGGAACCTCGAGTGATAAATGGGAACCTTTAGACAATCTTCCCCTGCCATACCTCATGCCACCCCCACAACCTGCACAGAACCCGGTTGCCCCTCCAGAACCCCCAGGGTCCGGGCTCCCACCTTTGCAGGGGGTCCCCACATCACCACTGATGGCTTCAGCGCCTCCTCTGGGACTGCAGTTCCCGCAGACAGTGGTTCAGCCCCCGCCCTCTGGGCTCCCTCCCCTGCTAGAACCCACGCCAGTTCCCCAGCCTTTCTGGCAGGGTGCCCAGCCTCCCACGCCCCAAGCCCTGCTTCTCGATCCCTCATCGCCTGAATTAGAACTGGCCTCTTTCCTCAGCCCCACTCCACAGGTTCCTCAGAACCCACAAGAGGCCAGGTATACCCCACCCACCAGGAGAACCAGGAGGCAGCTAAAAAGGTTAAATGAAGTGGAAAGTGAGAATGAGGGCGAAAGAAATAACTTTTTCCCTTTACAGGAAGTGCCCACTGCTCCAGGAATTCTTGGATACGTAAACGTACTGATTAACACAAGTGATGTTAAAGCTTTCAAAAAGGAAATGGGTAAACTTATGGATGATCCCTTAGGGGTATCAGAAAGATTGGACGAGTTTTTAGGAACTAGCATATACTCGTATGAGGACCTTACTGCAATATTAAGGTTGCTATTTAACACCAAAGAAAGGGAAATGATAAGGCAAGCAGGAATGAGGGAGTGGGAACATCGAAACCCCCAAAGCACCCCTGGGGACCAAAAACGGCCAAGCCAGGAACCCCGGTGGAATGCTCAGACAGAAGAAGGTAGGAGAAGTATGATTGATATGAGGAACATAATAATCCAAGGCATCAGGGAAGCAGTGCCCAGGGGACAAAACCTGAGTAAAGTATTTGGGGAATGTCAAGGGAAGGATGAAACCCCCACTGAATAGTTAGAAAGACTGAGAAAAAGCCTTCAGGTATACTCCGGGACGGACCCTGATTCCCCTGTGGGGGAAGTATTATTAAAAACACAATTTGTGGCAAAATCATGGGACGATATACGGAGGAAACTAGAAAAAATCGAGGGTTGGCAGGAAAAGGGTTTGCAGGAATTGTTGAGGGAAGCTCAGAAAGTATATATGAGGAGAGATGAGGAGAAACAGAAAATACAGGCAAAGGTATTGGTAGCAGCAGTAAGGGAAGCCCAAAAACAGGACCGTCCTCAAGATCTAGGGAAAACATTAAAAAGGGCCCCACCGAAAAAGCCAGCACCTCCTCAGAGGAGGACCCCTAATAATTAAGGGGAAGGACCTGAGTGCTTCTATTGTAAAAAGAAGGGTCACCTGAAAAGGGATTGCAAAAAAAGAATGAGGGATGAGAAAATGTTCCAAGAAGATTAGGGATGTCGAGAGCTTTTTATTTTAGGGTCCATAACATCTAAAGAGCCTGTGGTAAAACTTAAAATAGGACCCGAAAGGAAGGAGATGGAATTCCTGGTAGATTCTGGGGCTGAAAAAGTACTTTTAAACAAGTCAAAGATGTAGAAATTGAATCTGAAAATAAGATTTGCTTAGGAGATATGCTATTAGTTGAAGAGGCCGAATATAACTTATTGGGCCGAGATCTGATGGCTGCATTAGGTATTAATTTAATAGTGAAAGATTCCAAATTGATAGTGAGCTTATATAAATTGACCCTCAAGGATGAGAAGGAAATTAACCCAAAAGTGTGGCACACTGGAAAGGAGGCGGGGAAACTGGACATGGAACCTATTTCGATTGAAATTGAAAGACCAGAGGACCCCATAAGGGTGAAACAATACCCTATCTCCCTAGAAGGGAGATGAGGATTAAAGCCTATAATAGAGGATTTAATAGCTAAGGGGATCCTAGAACCCTGTATGTCCCGACATAACACCCCTATCCTAGCAATAAGGAAAACGGATGGGAGCTATCGATTAGTTCAGGACTTAAGAGCGGTTAATGAGAGAACAAAAACACGGTTCCTCGTAGTAGCAAACCCATACACTCTTTTGAACCAGGTTTCCCCAGAGGATATATGGTATAGCGTAATAGACCTAAAGGATGCTTTTTGGACTTGCCCATTAGCAGAAGGGAGTCGAGACTATTTCACTTTTCAGTGGGAAGACCCAGACACAAATAGAAAACAGCAGCTAAGATGGGCATCCATTCCCCAAGGGTTTGTCGACTCACCTAATTTGTTTGGACAAGCCCTAGAACAATTACTGAGCCAATTTTCCCCGAGGGAGGGGACCAAGATCCTGCAATACGTAGATGACCTGCTAATTGCGGGACAAGAGGAGGGGAAAGTAAAAGCTTGCACCATATCGTTACTAAATTTTTTGTGAGAAAAGGGACTGAAAGTCTCGAAGTCTAAACTACAGTTTGCAGAGCCTGAGGTAAAATACTTAGGACATTGAATTACAAAAGGGAAAAAAAGATTAGACCCAGAGAGGGTGGCCGGTATAACAGAGTTACCTCCCCTGAGAAACAAGAGACAAGTGAGACAGCTGCTGGGGCTCCTCGGATATTGCCGACAGTGGATAGAGGGCTATAGTGAGAAGGTGAAGTTCTTGTATGAGAAATTAACCACAGATAAGCTGAAATGGACTGAGCAAGATGAAAAAGAGTTTAGGCATTTAAAGGAAGCTTTAATTGCAGCTCCTGTCCCAAGCCTCCCAGATGTGAAAAGAAAATTCCAGTTGTTCATAGATGTAAGCAACCACACAGCCCATGGAGTCTTAACACAAGATTGGGCAGGGGACAAAAAACCTGTAGGTTATATCTCTAAATTGCTAGATCCAGTAAGCAGGGGATGGCCCACATGCCTGCAGGCAATTGTGGCAGTAGCCCTGCTAGTGGAAGAAGCTAAGAAGATTACCTTTGGGGCCCCATTAGTAGTATATACTCCCCATAGTGTAAGAACTATCCTGCAGCAAAAGGCAGATAAGTGGCTTACAGATGCTAGACTTTTAAAATACGAGGCCATACTCATCCACGCACCTGAATTAGAACTAAGAACAACCACAGCCAAAAACCCAGCCGAGTTCCTCTTTGGAGAAGCATCAGAAGAGCCCACCCACAACTGCTCTGAAATGATAGAACTCCAAACAAAGGTTAGGGCAGATTTAGAGGAAGAGGAACTGGAGGAAGGGGGAAAATGGTTTGTGGATGGATCAGCCCGAGTTTTGGAAGGGAAAAGAAAGTCAGGTTATGCCATCATAGATGGAAAAACAGGAAAAGTAGTAGAATCTGGCCCCTTAAGTGCATCCTGGTCAGCACAAGCATGTGAACTATATGCAGTCCTGAGGGCTCTAAAAGGATTAAAAGGAAAAGCAGGGACCATTTACACAGATTCAAAATATGCTTTTGGAGTGGTATACACATTTAGAAAAATTTGGGAAGAAAGAGGATTAATAAATGCCTGGGGAAAAGTCTAATACATGAAAATTTAATAAAACAAATTTTAGAGGCTATAAGGGAACCAAAAGCCATCACAGTAGTATACGTAAAGGGGCATCAGGTAGGGATCCAGTTCAGAACAAGAGGAAACAATCTAGCAGATCAGGAGGCAAAGAGGGCAGCACTCCTTACCCTAAATGCTCCAGAAACCCTAGAGGGTGAACCCCAGGAATTTCCTCCCTGTCTTTCTGAAAAAGAGATAGAGGAATTCAAAAAGATAGGAGGAATACTAGAAGATGGGAAGTGGAAATTACCAGATGGTAGAGAATTAATACCAAAGGCCTATGCCAGAAAAATCTTAAAAAGGCTACATTTGAAGACCCACTGGGGAACCCAGGCTCTGGCTGAGCAATTCTTGAAGTTCTTTGGGTGTAAAGGAATCTATGAACTAGCAAAACAGGAGGTCCAGGGATGTATGACATGTCAAAGGATAAATAGATCTAGGACCAGGCAGGTATCCCCAGGGGGACATCCTTTGGCCTATCAGCCATTCGGGAGGATCCAGGTGGATTTTACTGAGTTACCAAAAATTGGGAGGCATAGATACCTATTAATGATAGTGGATCAATTAACTCACTGGGTAGAAGCATTCCCTAGTCCTCGGGCCACCGCCCAAGTGGTTGCTAAGAAACTACTGGAGGAAATAATACCAAGATATGGAATCGCAGACTCCATAGATTCAGATCAGGGGACGCACTTCACCTCCAAAATCATAAAACATTTGGCAAATGCCTTAGGGATCCGGTGGGAATACCATATGCCCTGGCACCCCCAGAGTTCGGGACAGGTAGAAAGGATGAATCAAACATTGAAAGCTCAATTATCAAAACTTATGCTTGAGACCAAAATGTCATGGGTAAAGTGCCTCCCCCTTGCACTTTTAAACATCAGGACTCAACCCCACTCCGGATCAGGGTTGTCCCCTTTTGAGATGCTTTACGGAATGCCATATGAACATGGAATGCCAGTGGGACACCCTCGAGTTGAGGATTGTCAAATACAATCTTATATTGTATCAATTAATAAAAATTTACAGGAACTTTGAAAACGTGGACTGGTATTACAGAGTACACCCTTAGGATTTGCCATCCATAAGATCCAACCGGGAGACAAGGTGTTAATCAAGACGTGGAAAGAAGCACCGCTAACTCCTCACTGGGAGGGACCTTTCCTCATCCTCTTGACCACGGATGCTGCAGTAAGAACTGCGGAAAAGGGCTGGACACACTCTTCCCGAGTAAAAAAAAAAGGTCGAGCCACGAGACAACATTACGGAGTGGAGAATAACCTCTTCACCGGGAGACCTGAAGCTGAAAATCCACCGACAGACTCAATGACCAGCTGGTATTCGATAAGTTGTATCCAAGTCGGGTGTACCTGTTATCCTTTTGTTCATTTTAAGTGTGGTTATTGTAAAGAGATTTGGGTAGCTCATTGTTTCAGAGGGATCAGACCTTGGAGCTGGTGTGAAACTTGTTTAGAGAAGGAGAGGCGGCTCACAGACCTTTTTCTATTTGTTGCCACTGAGGCAGGTGTATTGGAATTAGATTCCCCAGGGTGGTTCCATTTATTCACAAACGGGTTGAGGGGGAAGCTAAATACAAAAGCCAAGCCTTTGGCAATTGAGTGTAGGAGGGCAGTAAAAGTACCCTGTATAGCAGACCAAATAAAATTGGCCAGGTGGGGCACTTATAAAAGGCAATATGCTAACAGGACAGACTATGGAGGCCCGGAAGAATACCCTTGCTGCCCAGAAGATGGATTACCTCGCCGCTGGTGGCAACCCGGTGGGCAGAGGCAAAGGCAGAGGAGTACACCTATGGGTAATCCTAGTGATCCTGAGCCTAGTCGTGTGCCGCATGAATGGCCTCCCCAACCCTAAGGGACAAATGGGGCAGGAAAGGAAGTGCCTGAAAGAGACTCAGCAAGAGCCTACCTGGGGCCAGAATGTAGCTTTCCGGGTACATTTTAATTGCCCAGAAATCCAACAAAGGGGGCTTTGCAACCACAACGGAAGTTGGTTCAGAATATGTAAATTAAAAGAAAAAGCCATATACCATGACCCAGTAGCAATGTCTAGAAAAAGGCGGGATATAAGTAGCATGCCCATAATCCCCATATGCGAGAAGTGTAATAAAACTGTGTGGGTTGGGGGTAAGAAAGAATCCACCTTTGTAGCATACTTTCAGGTAAACAAACTGTGCTATGACCAGAATAAATTAGGGATGTGTACGCTGAACAGAAAAAACCTATTGGGTAAGGCAGAATGAAAAACTTAAGACAGCTTCCCTAAGCAACGGGCCCATCATCCTAGATCTGTTAAGTGAGAACGATGAAAGAGTTTGCTTAAAGTTAGAAGGGACCTTCTGCTTCTCTAAAAATGAGGAGGGGATGGACCCAGAGAGCAAAATACAGAAAGTGGCCCAGGAATTAAAGAGACAGGAGCTGGAAGCAAAAAGAAAGAGGATGGAGCAAGAAAGGATGAGGTCACTCAGTGAACAATATGAACAATTAGAAAGGCAATCTAGTGATTGGGGTTTGCCAGCCTCCAGTAAAAATCTTTTTATAGAATTAATGCAGGAAATTGCCACTGAATTGGGACTGTCGAACTGCTGGATTTGTGGGGGACTGAAATCAGCGGAGAAATGGCCCTGGAAAGGTGAGAGTTTGGCTCCAGAACAATTTCTAAAATGGGACAACCAAATAATAAAAACCATGTCACGACCTGAGGGGTGGACCTTGGACAAAAGGATAATAGGGACCATATGCATTAGTAGAAAAGGGAATAAGTATACCGAGATAGTGGGATATACTCCTTGTATATCCACTCTGGCTGTCAATTCTAATAATAAGACTAAGGTCTGGCAGCCTGAGCCACCTGCAGGATACTGGAGTAGAAAGAAAGAAAAAGGGTGTGACTGGATTAATGAAATTGAGCTATGTTGGAATAAACTAGCTGGAGCCAACCCTTACCAATCGTTAGGGAACCTAAAAGAGTTTTGGGAAATGCCAGAAAGCACAGAAACTAAATGGAAAGCCCCGAGTGGAATATATTGGATATGTGGGAAAAAGGCCTATAGTGAGCTACCCTGCAGGTGGAAAGGATCCTGCACTCTGGGGATGATCAGACCCTCCTTTTTCACACTACCCCGATCAGAAAGCAATCTACTAGGTGCTCCGTTATATGAGACACTAAACAGGCAAAAAAGGGAGATAAAAAGAGAACTCCCAAATGCAGGGGGAAACCAGAAACGGGGAAGCGAGGAATGGCTGGCGGAACGAATAATAGAGTATTACGGTCCTGCAACTTGGGCCCAGGATAGAAGTTGGGGTTACAGAACCCCGGTCTACTTACTAAACAGGTTAATCAGATTGCAGGCCGTAGTAGAAATAGTCTCAAACCACACCTCAGATGCCTTAGAGCTATTAGCCCAGCAGCACTCACAGATGAGGGCTTTTGTGTATCAAAATAGAATTGCTTTAGACTACCTGTTAGCAGAAGAAGGAGGAGTATGCGGGAAATTCAATGAATCAGAATGTTGCATAGAGATAAATGACTACGGAGAAACCATCAGAGGCTTAGCAGCTGAAATAAAGAAGGTGGCACATGTACCAGTTCAAAAATGGAATTCAATCCTCCAAGCCTCCTGGTGGGATCAATTGTTTGGGACAGGGGCTTGGTGGAAGAAAGTGGGGTTCTTCATTCTATGTTCAGTAGCAGGAGTTATCTTCCTACCATGCCTGATACCGTGTTTCATTTGTCTCATTCACACGGTAGTACAAGGAATGCAAATCGCAGCATTACCCACAGATCCCAAGTTAGCCTCAGGGGGCTTTAGCAAGAACAGCAAAGTATCAAAAATCATGAAGTTAAATGAGGAAAGAAGCAGGGCAGCAGAAGTTCTGGCAAGGTTCGAGGCCCGAGTACAGGAAGGAGATTGTTGGAGTCCAGGGCATTCCTTTGTCTGCCCTGGAGGGTCAGAAACCTGGGCAGGGGGGTTTGGGACCCCAGCCCAGAGCTCAGAGAGACACTGGCTTTGATCTCAGTCCATGGGAAAAACTTCCTTCACTGCAGGAAGCATTGCAGACCACAAGAGTGTGAAAAATAGTAGTTTAGCTTATCACAGGGTGAAAAAACAGTATATTTAGGTTTCTAGCATTGAAGTGAATGGGGGCAAGATGGAGAATTTGGGGCGTTGTCTCCTTCTTCTTCTTTCTTCTTCCCTCACTCCATTTCTGCAGTGACGGGATTGGGTCAGAGTAGAGATGACCTTTTTAGTATTAGTGATAGACATTGGTAAGAAATAGTAAATAAAGAATACGTAGCAATTAGTATAAAAGATAAGGACAGCCCCAGTTCGGGGGGAGACGTGAGAAGTCCAGCCGCGGCAAACATCTTGTTGGAGGCTGAGAAAATTTTAAGATAAGAAACAATAAACGAAGTATGCAACCTTGAAAAATCTAAACCTGAAGACTTCGTCTCTTCCTTCGGTTTGGCACAGAGCTGTGCAGAGGGCAAAGGACTCTAAAACCACCTAAATGCTGGGGAACAAGCCCGACAACTGGCGTCCCTGATCGGGCAACAGGAGATGAGTGTAAATCATACTGGAGTGAACCCGAAGAAGAGTGGAAGGACTATAAAGATGATGTTTAGAGTATAAGAAGTCTTTTTGCGTTTGGCAAAATTCTTGTTAAGAGGCTTTTTTGTCAAAAGAAAAAAAGGCAATAACAGGAACACGAATTAAATGTGTTTATATAGAAGGGGAGGGATTGTGATATGTGACCTAAAGTTAATTTGTGTTAAGTGTCCTAGGGTAACTTTATGATGCTTGTATCCCCAATCGTCTGTTCTGTTTGTGCTGTATATTGAGTCCTGTGCCTTTAAGACTGGTTCTAAGAGCAAGGAGAAGCGCGGAGTTTGTTTTGAGAAAACTGCCTGACTCCTCCACATTCTTCTCCGGACGGGGTGTTCCGCGGAGGCTTGGAGAGACTGCAGGACAGAGTTTTTTTCCCCCCCGTTTTTAGTTAGTTTCAGCTAGCTAGGGCAGAGAAATTCCCTGGACTGGTTTTTTTCCTTTTTTCTTGGGACTGTTTAAACCTGCTCTGGACTGAAAACCCAGGGGAGCACTGGGGGCTGCACCTCGGCATTTTCCAGCAGCACCGGAGGGACTGGGACTGATGAGAGACTGAGAGAGAGCCGAGCTCCACCCACAGCAAGAACTTTCTCAATTTGCCATCTCGCTTCAGAAGGAGAGGTTTTATTGTTTCATATTATTCATTCTTTATACTTGCATGTACTTCATTTGTTCAGTAAAATAGTTTTTTCCACTTTTCTCCAAAGAGGTTTTTTTACCGGACCGGTTGGAGGGAGGGGCCACTTGGGTTTGCTTCCCAGAGGGATCCTATACAGGGGTTTTCTCCCAAATTTGTCCCCAAACCAGGACATTAAGTAATGTGATATGTAATTAATTCACGTTGAAATGTAGTGATATGCAATATTAAATTGATCTGCGTTCGGTCAGATTTAAGATCTGTAAAACCTAAAGTGTGTTTAGGGTTAACAAAGACTAAAACTGCAATAAGGGGACATGGGGGTTGGGGAGGGAAAGAATTTCTGACGGGAAAAGCCTCGAGACAACCAACAAAACTAAAAGAATAGAAAAATGGGGAGATTGGCCGTGCCTTCCCCGGAGATGGGCGTGCTAACGATCGAACGATTTAGAGGAGATTGGTATCTTATCGGTCCCGGCCCGATTTAACATTTCCAAACCTTCTCCAGACCCGGCAATCATGGCATTGTTCCACTCCAAGAACCTATTCAACTGACCCGGGACCTGAACATGAATACCTAATGAAGCTACCACGAAGCAAGAGCTCTACGGTCGCCGTCCACTCTCAGCGAAAGGCTGTATAAAAAACCGGCGGTGCTGGGCACACTTTGTGAACAGAGGGGGTTACAGAGCAACAGAGTCCGTTACCACGTTCACCCAGTGCCGAAACTCCGGGGTTTGACGCTGTTCCTTTAAATTGTGGCTGTTGGAGACTGAATTTAAGTCTCCAAATAAAATTCTAAATTTTGATTTACGGAATTTGGCTTGTCAATTTATTACAAGATTAAGACCTAGAAATATTTTTTTTTAAATCACATAATTAACAAAATTGCTAATTTCTTTTAAGGAAACATGCAAAGATATAGTTCAAGCAATCTCAAAGACATATTATGATACTCATTCAGCCTAGGGCATGACCAGAAAGGCACCAGGAAGGCTGCTAGTTAATTTTTGCATTGATCTCTGTACACTTTGCCCTAGGGGAAGCACATAATCTAAATCAACTTTTCTATAATACAAGCACAGACCAAGGCATTGAAATTCGTCCTTAACAGAATTGGCAGCCATCTCCAGTAACTTTCTACAGTCAGAAGTGCTACACCATTGCTCAACAGCCACATCAGACAAGTACCATCCTGTCCTAGGTCGCAATGTAAAATGTGCCCAAAGTATGTATTCTATCGCCATCTACATGAGCTGTTGAAACTACGTAGGGCAGTGTTTCCCTTGCCCCCTCCCTCCAGACTATTTTCTGTTAATGGCCCATCAATGCCTTGCCACATGACTCATAAGTAACTCCCTCCAGGAGCTATCTCAGCTTAATGGGCAATCAAGGACCCATTGCATGACTCATAGAATGATATCAGCCCATTGTGAGATGCTCCACCCAGGGGGAGGAGCCAAGCATTCCCACCTGGATATAATCTGGGATTTGGGACAGCACAGGCAGCCTTACCCACTGGATTCCCAGAGGACAAGAGCTACCAGACCTGTCTGCGGGATCACTGCTTCAACAAGACCACTTCATCTGGACTGCTACCACCACCACCACCAACACCACAAGGTATCAGGTTGTATTCTGACTCTGTCAGTGATCTTTTGTACTATTGCATTTGTTTTATTTTATTTTATTTTACCTTTTTTTTCTCTCCTATTAAATTGGATTTTTCTGACTTGGAGTCTCTCGCTGGTTTTGCCTTCAAGCCAGCACATATTTTTGGTGCCCAATGTGGGGCACAAGGTACTGAGAAAAATCAGAATTACAATTTTGTAGTGAGGAAAAAAACCAGCTGTTCGCTATGATGCTCAACCTGCTTTCTTATGTCTTATACCTAGCTCTCTACATTTTTCTGCACATGGGGCATTATCTGCCGGTCTTAATGCTCATGTGTAGACCAGGGTATGGTACCAAAATTGTTTTATTGGTCTGTTATGTTTATTGTATGATAACCTCTGAGGCAATAAGCATCATTTGGAATATATACTCTATTTTGTTTGCCTGTCCCGATCCAGAATGCTACATCTGGGCCCTCAACAATTGCACCCAGCCCCTGTGGGGAGGAGTAAAGAATGATTTTTTCCAGCCTTTCAGGCGTGGCACAGTAGTTTTCGAAAATATTGAGTTCTTTCTAGGTGCCAAGGATAGCATAATATAGTTGTTAGTTCTGCTTTGTCTTCTCTGCATGGCCTGCACCATGCTTAGAAATCAAACACTACATGGGGTGGTGCAGCATGTCCTTGAGGAAGAGGGAAAAAGAAACAAATGCCAAACAACGGCGTCCGTGTCTACACAAACTGTCACAGAGAAAACAGTATCCACATCTACGCAGACTGTCACAGAGAAGAAAGGAACCAAAAACAAAGCAACAATGTCAGTGTCTACACAAGCTGTCACGGAGGAGAAAGAAACCAAAGGTGCCATCAGCATCTCCACACAAACCGTCACTGAAGCAGAACAGCCTAAACCGGTAGCAGTTGCCCCTGTTCAGAAGAAGAAATCAAAGAGCAAATCAGTCTGCATAGTGATTGATGAGGATGTGGCAGGACCTTCGCACCCAGCAGAAGAGACAGAGCCAGAGATCATCACCCGCTCCCTATCCCTGGGCGAACTGTGTGACCTGCGGAGGGAATTCACCCACCAGACAAACGAGTCCATCCTGACCTGGCTGCTCCACATATGGGACGCTGCAGCCAATGACACCAGTCTGGACGGAAGTGAGGCCAGGCAATTGGGATCACTGTCCCAGGAGGTGGTCATTGACCAGGGAAGCGGGAGAACCCAAAGAAACTCTCAGCCTCTGGCGGTGACTGCTAACAAGTGTGAGGGACAGATACCTTTGTAAAGAAGACCTCCAGGTGCACCAAGGAAAATGGAGCACAATGGAACAACATATCCGATGCCTGAGGGAACTGGCTGTGCTGGAGATCATTTTCTCAGAAGACGAGAGATTTCCTAAAAGCCCAGATGGTGTCCAGTGCACATCGCAGATGTGGTTGAGATTCGCACGGCTTGGACCAGAGATGTACTCCCGTTACCTGCCAACGCTGCAATGGAGGGAAGGCGAGGACAAGGTGGGTGTCTTGGTCAATAAACTAAGAATTTACGAGGATACTGTCACTGCCCCATTTCGTACCCATGTCTCATCCGTGGAAACAAGGCTGGCTGAGCAAGTCCGAAGCTTGATTGAAGAGGGCCATCAGAAACTGAAAAAGGAACTTAAGGAAGAAATTTACCACATCTGGCCAGAACCAACAAGAGTCTCTGCCATTAGGAGCAGGCATCCACCAGCCAGGGAGAGAGGATACACTCCATGAGGTAATCTCTGGTCTTTTCATCGGGAGCATGGAAAAGACATGAGGAAGTGGGATGGAAAACCCACCTCCTCCTTAGCAGCCTGGGTATGTGAACTGAAAAGAGAGACACCTACCACACGGAGCTCATCTACAGTCAACGCTGCTTGAGTCTCTCAGGCACAGAACTCCAGACGGTATAAGAAGGATGATATGACTGATCCTCTTGAAGAGACCTCAGGAACATATTTACAGGAAGAGAGCAACGTGTACCATGACCAGGAAGAGGGGGGCCCTGCCTCTAGCCAGGTAGAGGAAAGGGACAATCAGATCTATTGGACTGTGTGGATCCAATGGCCTGGCACATCTGACCCACAAAAATATACGGCTTTGGTTTACACTGGCGCCCAATGTACCCTGATGCCATTGAGGTATGTAGGAACAGACTCCATTTCTATTTCTGGGGTGACAGGAGGGTCCCAGCAGCTGACTGTATTGGAGACCGAAGTGAGTTTAACCAGGAATGGGTGGCAAAAACACCCCATGGTGACTGGCCCAGAGGCTCCATGCATCCTCGGCACAGACTATCTCAGAAATGGATATTTCAAAGACCCAAAAGGATATCGTTGGGCTTTTGGGATAGCTGCTGTAGAGACAGAAGACATCAGACAACTGAATACCTTGCCTGGTCTCTCAGATGACTCCTGTGCTGTGGGACTACTGAGAGTTGAAGAACAATAGGTACCAATCGCCACAGCAACAGTACACTGTCGGCAATACCGCACCGACAGAGACTGTGATTCCTATCCATGAGATGATTCGTAAACTGGAGAGCCAAGGGGTGGTCAGCAAGGCTCGTTCACCTTTCAACAGCCCTATATGGCCAGTGCATAAGTCCAGTGGAGAATGGAGACTGACAGTGGATTACCGTGCTCTGAATGAAGTCACCCCACCACTAAGCGCTGCTGTGCCAGACATGTTGGAGCTTCAGTACGAGCTGGAGTCCAAGGCAGCAAAGTGGTTTGCAACCATTGATATTGCCAAAGCCTTCTTCTCCATTCCTTTGGCAGCAGAATGCAGGGCCCAGTTTGCCTTCACCTGGAAGGGCGTACAGTACACCTGGAACCGACTGCCCCAGGGGTGGAAACACAGCCCCACCATCTGCCATGGACTGATCCAGACTGCACTGGAAAAGGGTGAGGCTCCTGAACATCTAAAGTACATTGACGACATCATTGTATGGGGGAATACAGCAGGGGAAGTCTTCGAGAAAGGAGAGAAGATCATCCAGATTCTGCTGAAAGCTGGTTTTGCCATTAAGCGAAGTAAGGTTAAGGGACGGGCTCAAGAAATCCAGTTTCTGGGAGTCAAGTGGCAAGATGGACGTCGCCAGATCCCCACAGAAGTAATCAACAAGATCACTGCAATGTCTCCACCTACCAACAAGAAGGAGACACAAGCTTTCCCAGGTGCCATAGGCTTTTGGAGAATGCACATTCCTGAGTACAGCCAGATTGTGAGCCCTCTCTACCTGGTCACCCACAAGAAGAATGATTTCCACTGGGGTACTGAACAGCAACAAGCCTTTACCCAGATCAAGCAGGAGATCGCTCATGCAGTAGCCCTTGGCCCAGTCAGGACGGGACCAGAGGTGAAGAACGTGCTCTACACTGCAGCCGGGAACAATGGTATGTCGTGGAGCCTTTGGCAGAAGGTGCCTGGGGAGACTCGGGGCCGACCACTGGGATTCTGGAGCCGAAGCTACAGAGGATCCAAAGCCAACTACACTCCCACAGAGAAGGAAATCTCAGCAGCCTATGAAGGAGTTCAAGCTGCTTTGAAAGTAATTGGCACTGAAACGCAGCTGCTTTTGGCACCCCGACTACCGGTGCTGGGGTGGATGTTCAAGGGAAAGGTTCCTTCCACGCATCATGCCACTGACACCACATCATGCAAATGGATTGCCCTCATCACACAGCGCACCCGTATTGGAAACCGAAATTGCCCTGGGATTCTAGAAATTATAACAAACTGGCCCAAAGGTGAGACTTCTGGATTATTTTCTGAAGAAGAGGAGGAACAAGTGACACATGCCAAGGAAGCCCCACCGTATAATGAGCTACTGGAGACTGAAAGACAATATGCCCTCTTCACTGATGGTTCCTGCTGAATTGTAGGCGCTAACCAGAAATGGAAAGCTGCACTATGGAGCCCCACACGACAAGTTGCACAAGCTACCAAGGGACAAGGTGGATCGAATCAAGTTGCAGAGCTTAAAGCCATCCAGCTGGCTTTGGATATTGCCAAATGAGAGAAGTGGCCGAGACTCTATCTCTACACCAACTTGGGGATGGTAGCTAATGCTCTGTGGGGATGGCTGAATTGCTGGAAAAAGGCCAACTGGCAGCGCAGAGGGAAACCCATCTGGGCAGCTAAGATTTGGCAGGACATCGCTGCCCGAGTAGAGAAGCTGACCATGAAAGTTCGACACATGGATGCACATGTGTCCAAGAGTTGGGCTAATGAAGAGCATCACAACAACAAGCAGGTGGACAAAGCTGCCAAAGTGAAAGTATCACAGGTGGATCTAGACTGGCAGCACAAGGGAGAAGTATTCCTAGCTCATTGGGCTCATGATGCATCTGGTCATCAGGGGAGAGATGCAACATACCGATGGGCCCGTGACCGAGGGGTGGATGGTTGGAGACCTACCCTGTAGATAAAGTCCCTGTGATACACATGAAAGGCATTTTAGGAAAGACTATTTGGATTAATCCCACCTCAGGCAAAGGCAGACCCATCCGTGGGATTGTTTTTGCTCAAGGACCTGGTTCCACTTGGTGGGTAATGCAGAAAGATGGGGAAACCCATTGTGTACCACAAGGAGACCTAATTTTAAGTGAGAACTGCGTGTAAGCTTTCATTCTGTATATGTGTATGTATAAGCATGTGTATATCTATCTATCTGTAAGAATGTATTCATTTGGGTATGATGTAGATGGTAATAGAATAAGGGGTGGATTATGTCCTAGGTTGCAACGTAAAATGTGCCCAAAGTATGTATTCTATCGCCATCTACATGAGCTGTTGAAACTACGTAGGGCAGTGTTTCCCTTGCCCCCTCCCTCCAGACTATCTTCTGTTAATGGCCCATCAATGCCCTGCCACATGACTCATAGGTAACTCCCTCTGGGAGCTATCTCTGCTTAATGGCCAACCAAGGACCCATTGCAAGACTCATAGAATGATATCAGCCCATTGTGAGATGCTCCACCCAGGGGGGAGGAGCCAAGCATTCCCACCTGGATATAATCTGGGATTTGGGACAGTACAGGCAGCTTTACCCACTGGATTCCCAGAGGAGAAGAGCTACCAGACCTGTCTGCGGGATCACTGCTTCAACAAGACCACTTCATCTGGACTGCTACCACCACTGTGTCAGGTTGTATTCTGACTCTGTCAGTGATCTTTTGTACTATTGAATTTGTTTTATTTTATTTTATTTTACCTTTTTTTTTCTCTCCTATTAAATTGATTTTTTCTGACTTGGAGTCTCTCGCTGGTTTTGCCTTCAAGCCAGCACACATCTTTACTACCTTCAGTTGTCTGAACACTACTGAAAACACACCTGTGGAATCTCACTGACTCCCACTGTCACTGTATTCTCTTATTCTAATCTCACTTACACTGCTCAGCCACGAGTTATGCTTCTTGCTACTTAATGGAAAAAGCAACTGCCAGCACAATGCTCAGAAAGGACAAAGACGTGTCATGGGTTAACACAGTTTGGTTTTTACTTAAAGAGGAATGCAGAATATTGCCCTGTCAGAACCTTAGAATTGTTTTAGAAAGGACAGGGACCGATCAGAAGCTAATTTTAGATACTGACATATGCTTTGACCACTGAGAATGTTGAATGTGACTTTGGGAAGTACCCATATAAATCCTGATTTTGTTAAAGTCAGGCCTTTTCCTTTCGGCTGGAGAGAAGGCTAACATTGTACAGCAGCCAGGGGTTGGCCAGGCCCTGCTGCCCTGGCCAGGTGGCCGGGGCCGAGCCTACCTGGGCTCCTAGGAGCGGCCCTGCCGGGCCATGCCTCCAGGCCCCATCAGCTGTTGGCAAGGGGGGGCCAGGCAGGCCCATTGGAGGGGCTCCTGATACCAGCTCTGGGCCTGGTTGGGCCAGGGCCTGCCCCGATTTAAACTGAGGGGTGGGCAAAAAAGGCATTTATGATCCTGCCTGGGTTTTTTTTGATTCTGGACTGCCCGGGTGCTCTAATATCTGATCTCTCAGAGTGAGTTCTCCCGCCCATCACCAACGCAGCCTTGAAAATCTAACACCGTGAACTGCAGCGAGAGAGAAAAAGACTCTGGGCAGATTTACCCCTTTCCTAGCAAAATGAAGCTTTCAGAGCCTAACCCTTCCCTGAGAGAGAGAAGAAAGAGACAGAGTGGATGTAGAAAAGACACAGTATGAAGTCAGTGGAGCAAGAGTGAAAGAACTGATAAAGATTACTGGAAGAAGGGATTGAGGAAGTGGACATTTTTAACGGGAATTCTCTGGGGTAAACTATGGAGAAATGGACTATTTCTTGTAATATCTTAACGTTGTTTAGGGGAATGCTAGTTCTAGTCAAAAGTTGGGGATTGATATAATTGAGATTTAAGTTAGAATCTTGAACAGAGTAAGCCACTCACTCCTGGGGTAAAAGGAGGTCTCTTTTTTTGAGATAGAGACAATTTTAGAGATAGAAGAGAATCCTTGTTTTATGCTAGAAGAAGCATTCTTAAACGGTACCCCAAATACACTGAGAGGCCCATAAGTAGCCAGGGGAAAGGCTGCTAATGGGTGGAACTGCACAATCTGAAAAAATTCCAGGCACTTGCAGATTTGTGACATTGAGAGCCAGCAGCCTGGTTTCTTGTCTTGTGGCAAGTGTCTCCATGGGACTCTAGAGAGACTCTTCTCCCAAAGTAATGAAAGATTATGTTTCAATGGTGAAACTGACTGAAAATCACAGGTTGTGTCTCTTTTTTGTTTGGAAGAAAGTGAAGAGTTTGTAGAGGGAGGGAGGAGTGTTTTGAAGTTTCATTATTTCTTCAACTTTTTTCTTTTTCCCTTCTTTTAGTGTGTGTTAATAAAACTATTTGTTTATCTTTAAGCTTGAGCCTGCTTTGCTTCTCCTGATCCTATTCCACAGGGGAAAAAAAGAGAGTAAACACTAAGACCACTACATACTAAATTTGGTAAACAGAATTTGGTGAACATGAAACCACTACAACATGTCACTAACTCTTGCAGAAGCCATCATAAGGTTAGTAAGAAGCACTGTCTGTACTGTGCACACAGGGCTAACAAACTAAATCTATCCCCTTCTCTGGAAAAGACACCTGGCTTCCCCAATTTGGGGTTCTTTATTAGTGAGGTGTATTATTATTAATCTCTTGAGAGAAATTAAGTGGAATGACAGCAGAAACTCTGCTTTCACAAAGATCCTTGTGAACCTTCTCAAGTTTAACAGAAATATTTACCTGTTTGTGCATACTAGAAATTCCAAAGTATCCTAATACACAGGATTAAAATGAAAACAGTCTATGCAATGAATACGCCCTTACATAATTTCAATTGGATTCATTGTGAAGTTTACTGGTTACGTGACATAAATGCTTATATATAGGTGTATACAGATTTAACACTCCCAGTTGGACAGAATTAGACACAGGTTTAACAGCTACAGGACCCAAAAAGTAAAATGGTGGAGTTTTAAACAGAGTGGAAGATTATCAGTAACCAGTCTGCCGTACAAATAATTTTCTCTATTTAATAGCACTGTCCAGTGCCTCAGGAATACATACGTTGTCCCTCAATGCTGGACTAGCTTCACAGATGCCATAGCAGTCCCAATTTAACATCCTCTGCACAGCACAGTTCCCACTGGAATTCTAGCTCAAGCATTGGCAAAAGCTACACACAGAAATCAGCTCTCTGCTTTACTCCTCCAACTCTGGAGGCTGCCTAACACTGACTCCACACTCCTGCACAGCCATGACAAAAAGTAACTTCAAGACAAACTCTTGCTCTCTTCTCTTTTTTCACATCTGTTTTTTCATTGTATTGTTTCTTCCTCTTACAGTACACTATCCGTAATACTGGCAATACCTAACTTTTCTCCACGACTTCCCTCTTTCCTGAGCAGTCTGGGGTTTTTTGCTTGCTAGAAGCATGGCCTTGAAATTGCTTTTGTCCTCTTGTTTGCAGGCTGTGGCTATTTTTTAATTCACCCAGCCCAAACAATGCCAGCCCAGATGACAGCCTAGCACAGCAAATCATAACGGACTTGAGACAAACCCTGTGAAAACACCATTTTGAGCTTTCTTTTGGTGGAAGGATAGCAATTCCTTTACAAGACAACAGTGAAAACTACTGCTTTTGCCTTTTACACCTGATGAATTTCTCATGGAAAATTTAGAGCTCATTCAAACTCTGTCTGTGTGTTTCAGAAGAGGAGAGACTGGTGTTGGCATTTACCCCTAACAGGCCAGTCTCAAATCAAATCACTCAATATAGAAAAATGATGCAGGACACTGACCGGTCCACAGTGTGTTAAATGCAGCAAACCCTCTGTCTAAAGCAGAACAGAGTGGTGCAAAATGTAAAAGGAAATAAACTGCAAATTTTCTTAAAGCTGTACAGTTCACCCAGATAATTAAAAAATGAAGGCTCTGGGACACTCCGCTATATGCAATGTAAGACCATGGCAAAGTAACCATGAATCAGTCCCTGCCCCAAAGAGCCTGAAGGATAAGTGAAAAGTGGCAAATGGGTGTAAAAAAAGCAAGCAATAAAAAACAGCTAAAGAGACATATAAAGAGACTATATTTTTTTCTAAATTCATTACTCAGTGGCAGAAAGTCTTTTAAAGAAATTTGAAAGTGAGTAAGGTGACACTCACTGATCTGGAGATGAGTGTCCTTGGTTTTAATGTCCAGAACACAACATACATATTATTGATCAACTCTATGCTGCAAAAATGTTCCTCTAAGAAGTTCTCTGCACAAAACTAAACAGAGGATAAGGTTTGAAATTAATAAATTCTATTAAATTATGTTCTTTAAGTATAACGATCCCTACAGTATTTCTATATTCTTGTAGCCAAGCCCTCTTGGGCTTGGGAGAGGAATTTTATCACCTGGAAGCTTTGAAACACTTGCCTAGAGAACAAGCCACTACAATATCTATGCTCCCTCCCAAGATTCAAGTCAGTGCATTTAAACAACAGAGAGTGTGTAAATTAAGAGTCAGTTAAGTACTCATAAAAGAGTACTTTAGAAGTTCCCTGTGAATTATGAAGGCAAAAAACACTATGAGAAAAGAGAGAGGTATTCTGAGCATGGCCAGTGGTAACTGTTTTCTTCAAAGGTAACGTCAGTTGGGGATCCTTCACCTACAAAGTCGAAGTTCCAAACTGACTGGAATATAAAAATAATTTAGATGAAAACAAATGCCAAGCAACTAGGTCAGCCTTCCTTAAAAGCAAAGGCTTGTGTCTCTTTATGCACAAGCATTATGCAGCACAGTGGAGGTTTCTGTCTCTTTCACACAAAAATAATTCTGAGTAACATTTTTGTTTCTTCCATGAACTCCACACTCCAAAAAACTTAAACACCAGCATCTAGAAAGGTTTTGATTAGTGGACAGGCATATGCAAGCACAATGAAAGCATATAATCAATTAAGATTAACCTGGTTGTGAGCTGCATAATTGGAAGATAAATGGCACTAATTTATTTGTGGCAGACAAGAAATTTGCAGTCCCAGTTGGATTTTAAAATACCACAAGTAATCTGGTAAGTCATATTCACAGAAGTCATTAAAATTGCATGCTCAGAATTTTATTTGTCAGGGTGTCCTTTCACAAGAGGACTGCAAGCATCTTCAATTATTTAATCAAATTTAAAGACAACCAGCAGCTTTTGATACCCCTATTATTATGACTAACCTAGATTATTTCTTCCATTTATCTTATAGTAACCCATAGTAACCCTTCTTTACTCTCTTATCACCTTTAAGAACTGAAAATTAATAATAGCATATCAGTACTCTAAATATTCCCATTTTCTTTTTAAAAAACACAAGTGGATGAAGAAGCAGCAGTCTTTAATTCCAGTCACATTTTAAGACTACGCACAGCTAGGGACAGTGTATGCCACAGCATCTCTGGGCTCTCACCATTGGAGTTATGACCCTTGCAAGTTGCTATTTGCTAAACAGTTTCATCTGAATTGAAGCATGGAAGCCAAATTGATACTTAGCAATTTCCACACATGGAGAAATATGTAGAGAATGGAATGCTCTACATAAGAAACTGAAAAAAAATATGCTGTATATGCACATGGTTTGGGTGGTTTTTTTGTTTGTTTGCTTTTTTCTCCTTACAGCAAGGAAGATATCTCTCCTGAATGCATTTAGAGAAATCTCAAGAATTTAAAGTTTTAAATTCAAATAAAACCTTTTATAAACCACTTAAAACTGGAAGTAATCTTCAGAATGCTAAGCACCTAAATACATACCATTAATCTTTATGAATCAGCATGAAATTATCCCTACCCTGTACGATTGTATTTCCCTGAACAAGAAAAAAATGAAATTAGGGCTCATAACCATAACAATTACATTCAGTTCTCAGCCTGATTTGGGAATGTTCTCTCACTACTGAGATCTACATGAAATCAAATTTCTGTGCAATTCTTTGAATTTATCTCCTTGGCACTCTGCAAAGCAGTCTTTCATGCAGGGAAAAAAGATCAAGCACAAAAAACCATTAAAACTTTATCCAAAGTTCTGGGGAGTTTGACAAAACAAAAAATTGAAGTTATCATCAGCTGAATACCCCAGTCATGGGCTGCCTTTGTTCCGCAGATGGAACCTGCACCAGTCACTAATTCAAACATCCCCAAGTAGGACAACAACTGAATGCTCAAGATGCTTTTCATGTAGCACTCCCACATTGTAAGAAACCTGGCAAAGGAATGGTTTCCTTATTTTGCTGCTTCCCAGGCAAGATCTGAAGCCCACCTCTACTGAACCACACTGCAAATCCCAAAGGCTTTCAAGGATCCAAATTCGTAAGTAAATTCTTTCTCTCTTCCAGCAAGCAGCTCTGATGCACAGGTCAATTCATCGTCTGACTGACAGATGCTTCTGGATCCCAAATAATTTCCTTTAGACAGCTCTGAACATCTTCTGTTGTGGGACCAAGACTGTACCCAAGAGTTCTCTAGTACTCCTACAGGTGTTGGTACAAGCTTGTGTTTTTAAGTTATGTTTTATAACTGTTACCTAGAGACCAGATAAATCTGTGTATGTCCCTGACTACTTGCTCGAGCAATGTAGTTGCACTATTAGTTATCCATCCATCCTTCTTTTCATACCAATTCTGTGTACATGCACTTGGTAAAGCTGTTGCTAAGAACTGTGGTCTGGGCAAGATGGACAAAGCCAGACAGTATCACTTTCACAGGGAGAAAAAACTGATTACATGGAACGAAGCTGTTGTTTTATTAGAAAACTTCCAACCAAACTGGGACCTGCGGGTCATGGAATTTATGCCTGCAGCTAGATTTGTTGAAAAAGGCACTTAATTTTTTTTTTTCCCCAAACCTGAGACAGGTTTCCCAAAAGATGATGCAGGTCTTGGAAAAGAAAATATATATGAACAGCACTTAAATATACTATTTTCAACAACCTTCGCAACAGCAATTCAATACATGAGTGGAAATCCTGGCAACAGCACGGGATTACCAAGCTCTGGTAAAAAAAACACCAACATTCTCTACCACCCATACTACAAAAGACAGGAGTTTTCAGTATTCCAGTGAAAATAAAGACAATAAAAGTAGACTACAGCATCTTAAATTACAGGTATTTTCCCTCTGATTACCCATACCACTCAAGGAAAACCTCACTTACTGGATAAACCACATGTACCCAACTATTCTCCTCTTCTCACATCTTAACGAGCTCAGCAGTACTTATGGCATTGGAATAGGATCAAAAATTCCTCTTCATCCCTGAAGGATGAAAGCAGCAACCATGGATAACAAAAATGGGGTAAGCAACTGCCATCTGTGCACTGTTGGTTCAGTGTACAACTGCAATTCATTTTTAATGTTCAGTGATGTTCAGAAACCTTAACTGCCTTCTAGTTGTAGTAGCAAATTCTGCTTTTTGTCATCCACATAAAGGAAATAAGATTGGACAAGTGTGTCAGGGCAGAAAATTATTACAAAGGAACTGTAGAACTGGCACTGCAGCCATGAGTTGGCCCGCAGAATCTTAATTACAGCTGATACTCAAAGAAGGAGAAACACCTTTTCCTTACCTCAGTACTAGACTGAATTTATGAGAATTTTTTTCTTGACAAACATACAAAATTGGAAGTTAGTTACAAGTGGCACCATGGGATTCTATGTGTGCAAGGCCTAGAAATTAACAAGCACAAATCACCCACAGAGAAAAGCAGTATCGAGGCTGGTCACAGAGAGCAGAAGTGAACAGAACAAGAACCCAGAAGTGTCTTTTAATAAGGACCCACAAAGGTACCCATGCAGAAGGTAACTATACAAACAGTATGTATACACACCTCTCAGCCAGGCTGCCAGAAAGAGCTGTGGTTTCTCAGCAAGATGCTCTTTATTGTCTTTAAATGTGAGATTCCCAGGCAGAGGTTCACTGACAAACAGCTGAGGGCACACAACACTGTATTTATTTTGCATAGATGTTTGTTCTTCAGATTGATTAAGACAGCAAAGTACACAACTGCCTGCAGAGCAGCAGAAGCTGGGTCCAAGCATTCTAGTTAGCAGGTATTTTGGAACTGAGGAGTCCTCCCACACAGCCAACTGAGCTCAGAGAAGCAGGAAGTTATATCCCTCCCCACACACACTGAAGGGGAGCATGGGACAGAATGTCGAGGTTCCTTTGGGTGTCTTTTTTTTCTACATCTCCAAACAGCTGAGATACCAGACTTGGTTGCTGCTCGCAACTTCTCCAAAGAGCAGCAAATACTATGGCAAATTATCCTGCAAATTCCACTGTCAACCACTGGATCGAAAGGATAAATTCTAAACATCATTTGCTCTCTCCAGGGAATACTACTGACTAGAAGTCAGGAGCAGAGCTGCAGAGGGCCTGTGAGCTCACAGCATTGATTCACTGCACATTAGCACTGAGTTTATCTCTGAGCACATAACTGCTACAAATGCATTCTATGTACACTGAAGTTCATATTCTGGTTCAGTTACTTGTACCCCCTCAGGGAAAAAAATTCAAGGTCTAGCCTT
Source organism: Progne subis subis (assembly GCA_022316685.1). Lineage (NCBI taxonomy): Eukaryota > Metazoa > Chordata > Aves > Passeriformes > Hirundinidae > Progne > Progne subis. The sequence continues at coordinate 54,152 of JAKJHU010000299.1, read as the reverse complement.
TCCAGGATCTAGTGAGGGGGGTTGTTTTTGCAACATGATGTGCGTATTACAGCATGTGCGTATCTGAAGGGAGCTGTCAGGCCCAAGGAGCATTTCCTCTCTGATTTTGGGACTAAATCTAGGTCATGACAGCTGTCAGCAAATATGGGTGCTCATCCTTAGAAAAACTTAGCAGCCACCATGTAAGTGCATACAATATGCAAAATAAAATTCAGCAGTTCTAGCAGGAAGAATAAGGTTCAAACAGACATAACCTGTGCAGGTGAGAAGTGCTATCTTTTGGCAGATCTTTATCCTTCTGGAGCACTAAACTGTCTTAATTTTGAAACAGAAACAAGAAGTAAGTAAATAGTATTTCTGACACCCAACACACTGAAAAAGAATGCCAGATGAGAGTTGTGCATTCAGGACCGTTTGCCAGCACCCTTCTTTATGTAATTACACAGATACACTGAAAACAATCATGCAAGAGGCTCTCAAAAGTAGTTTCTGCACCTAGTCCTAGTTAGTTAGCTTAGATCAAAGGACAAGTCTCTTTACTTATTTTGTTTTTTGTGACTGGGATAAGAAAATGTTTATCTTTTCTAATGGCTCACCTACAAAGCTTTTGCATGGAGATATACTATGAAATTATGCTGCAAACACACATCGTGCATGCACAATACTTGTTCCAGAGTATATTAAGGACCTTAAGTATAAATAGGCACATAAACACAACCAAAAATAAAACTAAAGTAGAGCTTCTTTAGCCCTTTTAAAACACCACTTAAAAAAAAAAAAAAAAAAAAAAAAAAAAAAAAAAAAAAGTAAAAAAATAAAATAGGGCATTATTCAATCTTTGATTATAAATCAATGCCAGGGCCTGTCTTTGCCTTCTGGACTCGGGACCGAACACATCGCTGGAGCCAACCCTCTGAAAGCAAGAGCCACCAGACACCGACAAGTTCAAGAACAGGTGAAAAACGGGCGGTTCGTGTAACGCAGCCTCCCCGCAGCCACCTCTGTTGCAGCCCACGAGCTTCGGGAGGTCCCGAGCCAGCAATCTCCGCCCGGAGCTGCGGGAAAGCACGGACCAGGCGGGGAGCGGGGCTGGGGCCGGGCAGCCCCGGAGGCCTCCACTCGCGGTGCCCTTTCCCCTCCAGCGGGGCGGCCGGGGGGCGGGGGCAGCCGGCGCCAGCCGCGCCCTTGGGCCGCCGACCCCCCCCCACACACCCTCCGTGCTACCCCTCCCTGCCCGCTCTCACCCATCTGCTCCCGCAGCCCCCTCAAGGAGGAGAAGGAAGTGCAGGACGAAGCCGCCGCACCGCCCTCCGCCATCTTCAGCGCCGGGCCGCGGGAGTGCCGGGCGGGCCGCGGCGCGCGGGGCGCAGTGCGCAGGCTCCGCCCGCTCCCGCCCTGCTGGCACTGGGAGCGCTCCCGAGTCCATCTGGTGTGGCCGCGGCAGCGCCGGGCGCTGCCCTCGGGCTGCGCTTCCACAGGGACGGGGCTGCGGGAGCGGATCCGGCCAGGGGCAGCGAGCCTCCTGCAAGAACTGGAGAACGAGTCTGATGAGCAGCGGCTGAGGGAGCTGGGGGGCTCCAGGAGACTCAGGGGGGAACTCATCACTCCCTGACAGGAGGGTGTAGTGAAGTGGGGCCGGTCTCTTCTGCGGTGTCTACAGGGAGAGAACCATAGGAAACGGGCTTAAACGGCGACAGCAGAGATTCAGATTATAAAAAATAAATCCACTGTTCAGGTGGTCAGGTATTGGAATAGGCTGCACAGGGAGGCAGTGGAGTCACCGTCCCTGGGGGTGCTTGAGAGGTGTCTGGATCTGGTGCTGAGTGATGTGGTTTAGGATCGTGGAATTGTCAAGGCTGGAAGATGCCTTCAAGATCATCAAGTCCAGTCATCCACTCAGCGCTGGCACTGCAACCACTAAACCACATGACCCAGTGCCAGATCCAGAAACCTCTTAAATACGCCTTTGGTTTAGTGGTTTAGGGGTTGAATATTTTGCATATTCTATAAACATCTGCCAAAGGGGCCAATAGAATTGGCCGCCCTATGGGAGCCATCATGGTCCCTCGATGGCTGGTGCTGAGGGGAGCCTGGCACTGCTGGCCAACTCCAAGCTGGGTGGGCATGGGACAGCTCCCCAGATACCTCACAGGCCAGGGGTAATTTGTGTCCCCACAACTGCAAATGTCATCCTATCAATGTAAGGGACTTGGAACTGGATGGTCTTTAAGGTCCCTTCCAACCTAAACTAATGTGTTTTTAACCATCATGAATTGCCTTCCATTAGAGAGCTCTCAAGGGGAGATGTTGCTCTAGTTGGTTATCAATAGATTTGGGAATAATCTCATTTTGCCTCTGAGTTTACTCTCTGAGAAGAGTGAAGGTAAAGCAGCATCCATGGCCATACTAAAGGGCTGGCTCTTTGGGCTTTGTGCAGGAAACTCTCTTGGCAATCATGAACAGAAAGTTTGCCTACCAGTGAGCCAAAAAAACTATCCCATAAATGTGATGAATGCAGCAAAAGTAGCAGTAAGATCAGGTAGTATTTCAAGAGAACAAAAAAGGAACCTTTTAAATATTCCAAGCAGGGCTCCATTTTAGCTTGAATATTCAGACCACAGACTTGCCCTGTTCTTTGTTTCTTTTTTTTATTATGTTGGTGTCATGGGTTAGTACAGTTTAGTTTTTAGTTATAAAAGAATGTAAAATAATTCTCCAGGTCAGGACCTGGGAATTGCTTTGGAAGAGACAGAGTCCTATCAGAGAGTTAGTTCGAATATTGATATCTATTCTGACTACTGAAATTGTTAGCTGCGATTTTGGGAAGTACCATATAAAACTCCTTGATTTCCTGTAGGTGGGGTTTTTTCCTTCTTCCTTTGGCTAGAGAGAGACAGGTAACATCGAGCTGGGCCTGCTGGTCCCCCCTTTTTTGGGGGGGGAAGCTGGCCTGAGGCCTGGCCGGATTCCATCGGCTCCTGGGTGAAGGGGGGGAAGGAGAAGTTGCTGTCTTGTGGCGGCCGCTTTCTTCAAGTTTTCTTAGAGCAGAGAGGGATCTCTGCTGGGCCCCTGATGGGAGCTATGAGCACTGTTTGGGCCGAGGCCACCCCAATTTGCACCGAGGGGTGGGCTGAGAAGGCATTTATGATCTTGCCTGAGTTTTTTCCTAGACTGCCCGGGTGCTCTAATTTCTAATGTTTCTGCGTGTGTTTTTCTTTATCAGCTCGGCCTTGAACATCTAACACCACGAGCTACAGAGAGTGAGAGACAAAGACTCCGAGCAGATTTAACTCTTTCTTAGCAACATGAAGCTTCCAGAGCTTGGCCCTTCTCTGAGAGAGTAAGGAAGGACAGAGTGAACATAAAGAACAACAGCATGAAGTCAGTAGCAAGAGTGAAAAGACTATTAAGACAGAGGGTTGAAGAGTTGGTTGTTCTATTCTTACTTGAGCCATGGAAATGAACTCTATATTTAGGTCATTCCTATAAATCATGGGAAAGATATGCATTTGGGGAGATGATTGTTTTTCGTATAAATTTAAGCAAGGGTGTTTGTGATGGACTAAGTAATATCCTATAAGATGCTTGAACAGAGAAAGATGAGAAGCCCCTGCGCCAGTGAAAAAGTGAGAAGATATCTCTGTACCTTGAAGTGAAGAATCCTTTGCTTTGGAGTTATTCATCTTTAAAAAGTGACACCCCAGTATGCAAAAGTCTAAAACCCATGACCCATAAGCAGCTTGGGAAACTGCTCCTAGGAGGGTCACAAAGGCAGGTTTCTCCAGGCGGTTGTTTTTGTGACAGTTTAAAACCCACAAGAGAACTGTTCTTAGTTGTCAGTGGGATCCATGACTCAAAAGGATACTCTTCCCCTAATGAATTGATGAAAGACTATTATCAGATAGTGAAACTGACTGAAAATTACAAGTTTTGTCTCTTTATGTTGTTTTGTAAAAAAGTAAACAGTTTGTAAGGAGAGGGAAAAGTATTTTTGAAGTTTCATTCCATTTTGGTTTTTTTCCAATTTTCTGTTTTTCTATTCTTTTAGTGTAAGTTAATAAACTATTTGTTAATTTTAAGGTTAAGCCTGCTTTGTTTTTCTCCTAGTCTCTCTCTCTCACAAAAAGAGTAAGTACCAAGACCAAAATTTAGTGAATGTGAAACCACTAAATTGAGTGGTGTTTCCGCCCGGTTTAAAATTAAACCTATGACAGTTGGCTATATGTACATGCAGAGAATCCTTTGTCTGTTGTTTCAGTGTTAATAGAATGTCAATTATTAGTAGTAGTATTTAAAACAAAAGGGCAGCTAAAGGGGAAAAACCCCATACACATTCAATGCCAAATTTCCTGGGTTTATGTTTATAATATATGGTAATAACACCTTGCCACTTAGTAATCTCCATGTCCTTTAGACACATGCTGAAATCAAATTTCACCATTCCACTGTGAGGCATTCAGATGTTATCCACATTTTACAGATGAGAAGACTGAGTCATTGAAATCAAAAGCTCTGGTTATGTCATGAACTGTTGGGGGTTAAGTTTTCCTGTGGAATTTTTCCCCCCATAAGTTGCTAGGAGACTAAATACTGATGCTTAAAGCGGGCTTGACCCGTACAAAAGAAGTGGATCACTTAGTTTAGGGGGAGGGAAAGGCTCCTGGGAGCTGAGGGTGGGGCTTTTTGCTGCTCTCGGTTTTTCAGGGAAGGACGGTCGAGCGACAGCTAGCTGCGTGGAGTCCACAGTTAATGGAGGAGTCCAGTCCTGGGAATTCTATCGTCTGCTGGAGCACCCGGGAGTGTAGAGCTCTTTGCCTGCCCTGCTGGATCTGGTTCAGCTTGGGTCCAGCCGCCATGGCTTCTTCAGCACTGCTCACTTTGCCTGCCAGGACAATCCACCGTTTCCAGCCATCAGCCCCGAGTTTCCACCGTTTCGGCTTGGTGCCCTTGGGGTCTCAAGAGATCAGACTGCCCGGTGAGACATTAATTTTGAAGAACTAAGGATTTTTAGGAAAGTTAAGATAATAGTTGCTGAAATAGCTGAAGTAGATAGGTAAGCTTTGTTCACAGTTAACAGAAGCCAGATCTTAGATAAGATATCCCGGATTTAGTAACTCATTGCTTGTTAGCTTTATGTTTATGTAGCTGTGCTTGTAATGAAAAACAAAATGTGGTAAATAGGACATAAGATAGCAGCAGATTTCCTGCTTAAAGAACCCATTGAACACAGGAAACTGTAAGTTCTACCAAGGATTCATTTGTCACGAATGCATTGAAAAGGTAGAAAGGTCAGGACGAGGAAGACTCATCTTACTTCCTCATTTTGGGTGACCCATCCCCAGAAGAGACCCCCGACTCATTTTAAGAAACAAAGTACGCATGCTTAATAGCCTTTTTGCCAATTAGCATATGAAGTGAGAAATGGGAGGTGACAGGGGTATGAATATATATTTGTATTTTGGGTATTCAACACTTTTGTAAATAAAAGGCTTTGTAATTACCTGTGATTTTCACAGGGCGAATTAGGGAAATATCCCATGTGCTGCCCGGCCGTAATAAACATACACTTTCTAACTTAAAACTGTTAGAGAGTTTTTGTCTGTCACAGTTGGGTATTGATACTAGATCAATACCCATATTTCTTTAATTAGTCATTTTGGCGAGCCAGGCAGGAGACTGTTCTCTCTGGCCGTGGGGTCCGTGGGGTCCAGGACCCCTCTGGGCACCCACCCAGAATTTTCTGGGAAGAGGGCTCCTGCAGTCCCACTGACTACACGGGGAAAGACCAGAACCTGCTGGAACTACGGACAAAAGGTATGTTTATATTTGAAAGGATGTACCTTGGTATAGGCAGTTGGTAAGACACTGAGAGACGTCTCGTGCACAACATACACCTCTTGGGTTTGTTTCTAAAAGTTGTGACAACTCTACGGAGCCTGGTGTCAGTGGTTTGGTAGTCCGTGTCTCGTAGTGGGGACAGCGGCAACCAGTTTTTGTTGTGTCATCTTGCAGTTTAAAGATGACTTGGTAGTCCGTGTCCTGTGAAGGGGCAGCAGCAGCAGTGAAATAACCAGTTTTGTTGTTGTGTATTAGGAGCAGTAGTGTCTCCGGTTTCAGTTTGTGGTTTAAAGGTACCTTGACAATCCATAATCCGTGTGGCGAGCCCGTTCTGGGACGCGAAGGGTCCCGTTGTTGGTCTTGGAAAATCCCGACTGAGGCCCCGCACGCGCTGGGTGTGTGTGGTGTGAACGGATCCCTGTTTTGTGGTCTCATTGTTTTGTGTGTTTGTGTGTTCAGGTGTGGAAGAATTATTGGTGCACCGTATGTATCGTGGTCTGTGGGAGTTTGTGTTGTAAGCGTTTTGATTTGTGTGATTTTGGAGTGTGTTAGTAACCTGTGTGTGATATGTGACCTAAAGTTAATTCGTGTTAGATAATGTGATATGTAATTAATTCGCATTGAAATGTAGTGATATGCAATATTAAATTGATCTGCGTTCGGTCAGATTTAAGATCTGTAAACCTAAAGTGTGTTTAGGGTTAACAAAGATTAAAACTGCAAGAAGGGGACATGGGGGTTGGGGAGGGAAAGAATTTCTGCCGGGAAAAGCCTCAGGACAACCAACAAAACTAAAAGAATAGAAAAATGGGGAGATTGGCCGTGTCTTCCCCGGAGATGGGCGTGCTAACGATCAAACGATTTGGAAGAGATTGGTATCTTATCTGTTCTGGCCCGATTTAACATTTCCGAAGCTACCGAAGCAAGAGCTCTATGGTCGCCGTCCACTCTCAGCGAAAGGCTGTATAAAAAACCGGCAGTGCTGAGCACACTTTGTGAACAGAGGGGGTTACGGAGCAACAGAGTCCGTTACCACGTTCACCCAGTGCCGAAACCCCGGGGTTCGATGCTGTTCCTTTTAATTGTGGCTGTTGGAGACTGAATTTAAGTCACGAAATAAAATTCTAAATTTTGATTTACAGAATTTGGCTTGTCGATTTATTACACTGTGTAAGTGTTTTTAGGAGTTTTGCAAGCTTGAAGTTGTAAAAGCCTTTTGTATTCCCCGCCTGATCAGTGGAGGGATCCCTCTGCAAGAGCAGAAAGATTTAAAGGGTTTGTATTGTATCCAGATTGTGTGCTGGAGGGGAATTAGACTGTGTGTGAGCTTGGACAGTGTGTGCTTTCAGCAACAAGATTTTGCTGACATTTTGTTGGGTGTAAAAAGCATTTGTGTAAGTTTAAAATGTTTATTTTTTGAGCTAAAACGAGCGAGCGGGTGTAACGAGGTTTGAAACCTGAGCCAGCCCCAGCAATCGTTGGGGAGGGGTTGTTTTGTTTCCCTGGTAACTGCAGGGGAATCCAGGCTCTGCAGCCTCGGGCTGCATCTCTAAATTTCCTGTAAAACCCGAAAAAGTTTTGGGGTTTTTTTGTGAGTGAGTGTTTTAGTGAAAAAACCATAGTTTCGCTTGTTTGAGAGGCTCGCAGTTGCTAGAGTGTGTGGTAATATTTTAAAGTCCTGGTGGTGTAGTCCCTAACCACAGAGGAGTGGAGAGGCAGCGTGGGATCAGGGTTACCCTCCCACCTCCTTCTCACGGAGGGATTTGTGTGTGGTGTCCCGGCCGAAATCCGTAGGATTTTTCGGCGAGACTTTGTTGAAACTTCTGGTGGAGTGTGTTTGGGGTCGTGAGGTACCCCTGGCTATTTTCTTTGCGAACCTAAAACGGTTGGTGTTTGGAGTTGGGTCTCTAAGAAAAGGCTTTGATTGCATGCAGAAAGCAGAGAGCCCAGAACCTATGCCCAGAGCTAGCAGAAATAGCCAAGAAATTTTTGGTGCTGAGATACGCAATTGAAGTAGTCTACTTTGTGTTTTGTAACATCTTGGACCAAAAGGGATTCTAAACATGGGGGCAAATGAGAGCAAAGAGATTCCCAGAGGAAGCCCTTTAGGGTGTATCTTAACACACTGGAAAGTACTGGTGGGCTGTGGTGGTACCGAAACTAAGAGGGAGCTTGCTAAGCTTTGTACATAATGGTGGCCATTATATAAACTTGATGAAGGTGTGAAGTGGCCAGCAAACGGTACACTGGACTATGAGACATTATTACAGTTGATGCTTTTCCTTCGGCGTGAACAAAAGTGGCAAGAAGTAGCTTATGCTGATATGTTTTTCACTCTCAGGAATCATCCCGAGTGGCAAAGGGATTGTGGAATGAGGTCACCATCTGATCCTTTAGTACTGGCCGTTGAAAAGGATAATAAAGCTACTAAAGGGAAGCCCAAACGGTGTTGTAGTACCTGCTCGATAAATCAGAGGTGCACACATCCCGACAAAGTATACTGTGAAAAGTGCATATTATATGGCTCTACGCAAGATATTTACTATATGTATTATGTTGTATTGATTGCTAATGTTGTATTAATATTTTGATAGTATGGTAAATGTAGTTTTGTAGTTAAAATGTAGTTTTTATGTACCAACCACTGGAAAACGTAAATCTTTCAGAGAAAAAAGAATTTACTACTTCCTTATCAGAAGAGACCAACTTCTCCTGCCTTGCTCAGCCCTGGGGATGCCATAGAGATTAAAGGAAAAAAAGTGATACTAACCAGAGACAATTCTTTGTTTGAATGGAATTTATGCATCATGTATGAAATGTATGAATATTCAACAGGCTATTGCTTTTAAGAGATTTGTTAACAGGGGTCCTTCTCTGGATCTTTTTTTTGCTCGGGGATGCACCCAGACGTCTGTAACTTTGTTTTTATTGTCTCGTATTGTCCTAACCCTAATTGTTCAAATTTTTTACTCTAATTCTATTTTTATAACCACCTTATTTACTATTAAACTTTCAAAATTTTAAAAAACAAGTGATTGGCGTTTTTCACATATACCAAGCAGAGGCTTTGGAACAAGAGACAGAAGACATACTTAAGCCACCCCCTAGGAGGCAGGAAAGGAGGAGGGTGGTGGGGGACGCAAATTCAGAACCATCATTGACTCCAACCTCCCCCACTTCATCTTTAGGTTCATCTTCCTTTGGGAGGACAGCAATTGAGGTAGGGGTTTCTCCACCCACTCCTAAACCCCGGGAACCACCCAAGTTTTATCCACCACTGCCTAGCAGTGACAGTGAGTGGGATGAACCTGAACCCCTCCCACCAGGTCCTAAGATTCCCTCACAAGGACCTATAGCATCAAGGACCCGAAAACAAACCAGAGAGGTCATGCAAGCACCTGTAAGACAAGCAATAACCTCTGATGGGGAAACAAAACTGATTAAAGTTCCCTTTTCCTCAATTGATTTAGAAATTTGGGAAAGGATTGCTAAGGGCTATCGAAGTGATCCAATAGGGGTTGCTAAGAAAATGAAGTTTATGATTAAGCAGCATTCACCTGATTGGGCAGATCTGCAACTGCTACTTGGTGCCTTAACAGAAACTGAGAAGCAATTAGTTTTGAAAGTAGCTGGGGATCTGGCTGAGGATGATTGTAGGACAACACAGGAGGATGTTAAAGATGTATTTCCCCTTCAAGACCCAGGTTGGGATCCTAATGATGATGAGGGGTTAGGATGGTTAAAGAGATACCAAGAATTGATAGTAAAAGGTTTAGAAAGAGCAATCCCCAAAACCATAAACTGGTCAGCCTTATATGCTATCAAACAGGGCCCCTCTCAAACACCTTCTGAATTTCTTAGATCACCTGCGAGACGCAATGTGCCGACACACCACCCTGGATCCTGGATCTGATGAAGGAACACAGCAATTAATAAATTTATTTTTAGGGCAATCCACAGGAGATATCAGGCAGAAACTCCAGAAGATCCGGGGTCCAAACAGCCGGAATTTACAAACTTTGTTAGATGAGGCCTGGAGAGTTTTTAGTAACTGGGAAGAAGGGTATAAACAAGGGATGAAGAAATTAGTAGCAGTAGTAAAAGAAGGAGAAAAAGGAAAACGTGGGCAAGGTCCACCAAAACAAGGACCACCCTGACTGGGAAAAGATCAATGTGCATTTTGCAAGAAATTTGGTCACTGGAAAAAACAGTGCCCAGAATTAAGAAAGGGTAAAGAACATAGAAAAGGTGATCAGAAAAAGGAAAAAGTAGTTGCTCATGTAAAGGAGGACTGAAGGGGATCGGAGGGCCCTACCCTAGGGGACCCTCTGGTTATAGTTAAACTGGGGGACAAAGAAAAAGAAGTGAATTTTTTGATAGACACAGGGGCAACATTTTCAGTGTTAAATAAGGCCCTAATACCTGTAACCAATGACTATGTTATGGTAAAGGGGGCAACTGGCCAATCTGAAAGAGCTTATTTTTGCAAACCATTGAAGTATAAATTGGGAAAACAGTGGGGCATCCATCGATTTTTATACATGACTAATGTTCCATCTGCACTTTTGGGCAGAGATTTGCTAGAGCAGCTAGAAGCAAGAATAATATTCAAAAATGGGGAAATTAGTTTGGAGGTAAGGGATCAACAATATGTAGAACTGTTAAGCTTAATGCTAATAACCAAAGAAATTGAAGTGGCAAGTGAAAAGGAAAATTTTAGGAAAATAATGGATCAAGTATTTCCAGGAGTGTGGGCCTCCAATATACCAGGAAGAGCAAAGAATGCACTACCAGTGCAAATCAGGCTTAAAGAAGGACAGCCTGTAAGGGTTAAACAATACCCCCTAAAGAAGGAAAATATAGAAGGTGTTAGCCCAATTACTGTGAACTTTTTGCAGCTAGGACTACTGAGAGAGTGTCAATCTGATTTTAATACTCCTATTCTGCCAGTAAAGAAACCTGATGGGTCATACAGATTAGTACAAGATTTAAGGGCTGTTAACAAGGTAACTGAAGACTTGTATCCAGTGGTTGCCAATCCCTACACCTTGTTAACCCGTTTAACACCTGAACTAACTTGGTTTACTGTTCTAGATCTAAAGGATGCTTTCTTTTGCCTCCCTCTCCATGAAGCCAGCCAGAAAATTTTTGCATTCGAGTAGGAAAGCCCGAAAACTGGAAGAAAAACTCAGGTCACGTGTTGTGTGTTACTGCAGGAGTACAAGAACTCCCCCACTATATTTGGGGAACAGCTTGTCAAGGATTTAGAGTCCTGGGAACCTCCACCAGGGGAAGGACAGTTACTCCAGTATGTGGATGAACTCTTAATAGCCACCCGGACCCAGGAGACATGCGTGGACTCGACAGTAGTCCTCCTAAACTTTCTAGGCCTGCAGGGGTATCGAGTATCCCAGAAGAAAGCCCAAATGGTGAGGCAAACAGTCATTTACCTGGGTTATGAAGTGAGTGCTGGACAAAGGACTTTGGGGCAGGATCGCAAGGAAGCAATATGCCAGACCCCGAAACCTCAGACAGTGAAAGAACAAAGAACCATTTTAGGCATGACAGGTTGGTGCAGACTGTGGATTTATAACTATGGGTTGCTTGTTAAACAAAAGAAGCAACTCAAGCCTTCGACTAACTAAAGAAGGCCCTTATGTCAGCTCCAACCCTGGGACTTCCAAACGTGAGTAAACCATTTTTCGTGTTTTCTCATGAGAAGCAGGGGATTGCCTTGGGAATATTAGCACAGAACTTAGGCCCGTACCGGAGGGCAGTGGCCTATCTTTCCAAGAAACTGGACACAGCACCTAAAGGATGGCCAGGGTGCCTCAGAGCTGTTGCAGCAGTAGCAATAAACATCTAAGAGGCACGCAAATTCCCCCTAGCCCAGAAGATGACCGTGCTAGTATCTCACACAATGTCTGCAGTCCTTGAGGCAAAAGGGGGACATTGGCTCTCCCCACAGAGATTTCTGAAGTACCAAGCCATACTGGTAGAATAAGATGATGTTGAGATTGTGGTAACTAACATTGTGAACCCAGCTTCCTTCCTCAGCGGGAGTATGGGAGAACCAGTGATCCATGATTGCCTGGAGACCATTGAAGCCACCCACTTGAGCCGCCCAGATCTGAAGGACACCCCGCTTGAGGATGCTGAGACCTGGTTTACTGATGGAAGCAGCTATGTCGTCAGTGGAAGAAGGCATGCTGGGTATGCAGTTACCACAAGCAAAGAGGTAATAGAGTCTGGACCATTACCAACTAATTCATCTGCACAGAAGGCTGAAATAATTGCCTTAATCTGAGCCCTAGAGCTGGCAAAAGGAAAAGAGATCAACATCTACACAGACTCAAGGTATGCATTCGGAGTGGTTCATGCTCACGGAGCCATCTGGAAGGAAAGAGGACTGCTGAATTCACAAGGCAAGTGTATTGAACATGCACAAGAGATACTGAGGCTATTAGATGCCATACAGCTACCTGAGAGAGTAGCCATAATGCACATCAAGGCACACCAAAAAGTGAGCTCTGAATTGGAAGAAGGGAATATGCTGGTGGACAGAGAGGCAAAAGACGCAGCAAAAGGTGAGGTACCTGGTAATGCTGTTGAGGCAGCATTGATTCCAGATGGAAAAATTTCTATTGAAGGCAAGCCAATGTACATTAAGAAAGATAAGAAACTTATCAAGGTAGAAAAGGCAAGTTATAACCAGGAGGGATGGGCTGTAACAGAAGAAGGGAAACTTGTAGTACCCTCCTATTTGTTGTGGTCATTAGTACAGAGGGAACATGAGAAAACACACTGGGGAATAGATGCCCTGTATAACCATTTGAAAGAAAGAATCATGGCCAGGAAATTGCAGGGCACAGTGATACAAGTAACTCATCAGTGTAGTCTTTGCCTCTGAACTAACCCTAAAAATACCCCAAAGCCTAAAGTGGGACAAATTAAGAAAGGTTGTGGACCTGGGAAACAATGGCAAATTGATTTTACAGAACTACCCAGGAAGGGAGGGTATTGTTACCTATTGGTGTTACTGATACCTTTTCAGGATGGCCAGAAGCCTTTCCTGCCAGGACAGCTAAGGCCCGAGAGGTGACCAAAGCGCTGTTGCAAGAAATAATACCACGATTTGGAGTTCCAGCCACCATATCCTCAGATAGGGGACCACACTTTATTTCGAAAATTGTGCAGCAAATAAGTCTCCACCTAGGAATAGTCTGGGAATTGCATACCCCATACCACCCTCAATCTAGTGGCCAGGTGGAAAAGATGAACCATTTGATTAAACAACAAATTGTGAGACTGGGGCAAGAAGCAGATTTGCCCTGGCCCCAGGCTCTCCCATTGGCCTTGTTGAGAATTCAGACAAAACCAAGGGCAAAAGAGAAACTAAGCCCTTTTGAAATATTGTATGGAAGGCCATATGCAGTTCAAGGGAGAACAGCACCCATTCAAGTAGGGGAAGAAAACCTACATGGATATATGGTGGCCCTAAATAAACAACTTAGAGAAATTGAGAAATATGTGGCTGGAACTCAAAATGGAGAACTAGATGGGCCAGTACATGATGTACAACCTGGGGATTATGTGTATGTTAAGTCTTTTGCAGAAAAAACCTTAGAACCACAATGGGAAGGACCATTCCAGGTGCTCCTCACTACCTTCACTGCAATCAAGATCAAAGAACAGAAGGCCTGGATCCATCATTGCCGAGTGAAGAAAGCCCCAGAGGGAATTTGGAAGGTCACACCAGGCGATAACGAACTGAAGCTGAAGTGTCACCGAGACACACAAAGCAGTCACACGCAGACAAGAGATTTTAGCAGAGGTCCTTCCGATCCATCTCACAGCCGAGAGAGCCGAGAGAAGGGACCCCTTTGTTTATTTCTTACTTTTTATACATTTGTGGGTCTAGCAGAAGATTGGCTTTTTGGGGTTTCCACCCCTCAGCCTCAGTGGCCAGACGAATTGTCAGTTACAATTGTCTTCAGGTTAGAAATATGCAAACAAAGGACAGAGAATGAAAAACAAAGGATTTGTTTATGTTACATCTGTGGGATAGGTAGAAAACTGCTCTAATATTCTACAGTAACTAAAAGATCTGGCTCCATTTATGAATTCAAAAAGCTAATAAAAAAACTCAGAAAAACCAGGGTAACACTTGCCCACCTTGTTTGGAAAACAACTTACAAGAGGTTTAGAATTCTAGGATTCTACGTCTGGGGCCTCAACAATCATACCTAGCACCTGTGGGGAGGGGTAAAGAATGACTTTTTCCAGCCTTTCAGGCATGGCACAGCAGTTTTCGAAAATATTGAGTTCTCTCTAGGTGCCAAGGACAGCATAATATAGTTGTTAGTTCTGCTTTGTCTTCTCTGCATGGCCTGCACCATGCTTAGAAATCAAACACTACATGGGGTGGTGCAGTGTCTTCTTGAGGAAGAGGGGAAAAGCAACAAATGCAAAGCAACAGCGTCCGTGTCTACACAAACTGTCACAGAGAAAACAGGAACTGCATCTACGCAGACTGTCACAGAGGAGAAAGGAACCAAAAGCAAGGAAACAATGTCCGTGTCTACGCAGGCTGTCACAGAGGAGAAAGAAACCAAGGGTGCCATCAGCATCTCCACACAAACCGTCACTGAAGCAGAACAGCCTAAACCGGTAGCAGTTGCCCCTGTTCAGAAGAAGAAATCAAAGAGCAAATCAGTCCACATAGTGACTGACGAGGATGTGGCAGGACCTTCGCACCCAGCAGAAGAGACAGAGCCAGAGATCATCACCCGCTCCCTGTCCCTGGGTGAACTGCGTGACCTGCGGAGGGAATTCACCCGCCAGACAAACGAGTCCATCCTGACCTGGCTGCTCCGCATCTGGGACGCTGCAGCCAATGTCACCATTTGTAGATATCGCTTTGCTGCAGACTCCAGGACGGTGTGGATGAAGGTAGACGAGAGATCTCTGAAGTTGGGTTTTAGAAGATGAGGTTTATTGTAAAGGATGTGAGGGAGGCCTTGCTTTGAGTTGCCAGGCGCAACTGCTGGAGTGCCCGGGAATTCAGAGCTCTTCGCCTGCCCTGCTGGATCTGGTTCAGCTCGGGTCAGCCATCGCGGCTTCTTCAGCACTGCTCACTTTGCCTGCCAGGACACCCCCCTGCCTGCCGGGACAATCCACCATTTCCAGCCATCAGCCCCGAGTTTCCACCGTTTCGGCTTGGTGCTCTTGGGGTCCCAAGAGATCAGACTGCCCGGGACCTGTGAGACAAAGCCCCTCGGGGTTCTTGGTTCTGTTTTATTATTATTATTATAATTGCTGTTGTTGTTTGTCTGTCCTGTTATATTTACTAGTAAAGGACTGTTATTCCTTTCCCCATAGCTCTGACTGAAAAGTTTTGTTTTTTTTTTAATCTTCCAAATCATAATAACATGGAGGGGAGGGATTGGAATTCCCCATTCCTAGAGAGGCCCCGCCTCTCCTTAGCAGATACCCGTCTTTTCAAACCAAGACAGAATTTGGCTCCCAAATAGTGGGGCATGAGGGCATTGAGAGAAAAAGGAATAACAGTTCTTAAGTGCCTACATTGTTGTGTACTGGATATCATGTGGTCTGGCTTACCCTGGTTCGGGTGGCATGTGGGTGTGGCCGTATTTCTCCCATTTGCGGGCCCTTACCTAAACGTGTGCCCTATAACTAAGGCTACTGTGGCTGTCATCCAGTTTGCTATATGGGTTAACAAGGTGAGGAATTTGTGAATTTATAATTTCCTCAGGAAGGCAGGCACATGGATTCAGGGCTATCATACACTAACTGTGTGTTTCTGGGGTTACTTTAACAACAGTAACTACTGTGAAGAAATGACACCGGGGGAAATTTTTTCACAACCCTTCACCCAGCTCTTTGGGTCTAACCCCACCAGTCTTTGAAGGGTTCAAATCTCTGAATGTTAATGACATCATACAGTGGCTGGTGTTGCTGGTATGCCTGTTCTGTTTAGCATTTAGAGATAAGGGGAGATTGACCTGGATAACCACCCTGATACCTCCCCTAGAGAATAAGGATACTGCCCCACAGCCTGAGCCTGCCCCACAGCCTGAGCCCATCCCACAGCCTGACCCTGCCCCACAGCCTGACACTGCCCCACAGCCTGCCTCAGGAATAAACCACCCAGATTGGTGAAGAAGATCCGTGAGATGCTGAGGGAGCACATTTCCCCTGAAGTAGCCTCATTAGCCCCAGCTGCTGGGAAACCCTCCCCCTGCCCCGACTAAGGAGAGTCTGATGGTGCAGCAGCAGAACCCACAGACATTACAACCATCCAGGTTCCAGCTGAACCACAGGGGCAGCCACAGCCAGCAGCAGTGGCCCCTGTGTAAACAAAGAAGTATAAGGTGAAATCAGAGCACCCAGGCAACAAGGATAAGAAAGAAGGGCCCTCACAACCCGCAGGGGAGTCAAAGGTTGAGATAAGCACTGAATCCCTAACATATGAAAGTCTGCGTAATCTCCAAAAAGATCTTGCACGACGGGGACGTGAGGCTTATACAGCCTGGTTAGTTCGGGTCTGGGACCTTATAGGTACAGGCGTGCAGCTAGATAGTAGTGAGGCAAGGAATTTGGGACCCTTGACCCAGGACTCAGGTGTGAATCAGGTATTCGTAAGGGAGCCAGGGCCCCTTTCCCTTTGGGAGTGGCTTTTAATGAGTGTAAGGGAGAGGTTTGTCCACAGAGACAGAATGCAGGAGCACCATCACAGAATGCGCTGGAAGACCCTTGAGGAAGGGATCCAACAGCTGAGAGAAGTGGCAGTATTGGAGGTACTCTTTGGGAGGGGTGGACAGCATGATAATGACCCCGACAAAGTCAGGTGCACAGGGCAAATGCTGTGGAATCTGGCAGCTCTAGAACCATCGCAATACGGCACATTCATTGCAACAATTAATCCTGATAACAACCGAGTGACAGTGGCTTCTGTAGCCAACAAGCTCAGAAATTACGAGAGTATGATCAGTGGCCCAATGCAGGCTCAGGTCTCTGCCGTGGCTAAGGAACTCAGAGAGGAGATAAGGGAGAAGATGGAGGAGGTGACGGAGAAGATGGAGGAGATGAGGGAGGAGATAAGGAGGAACAGTTCCCATGTGGCACCAGTGCGAGTTACAGGCCCCAGAGTCAGAGCTCAACATCTCCCAGCTAGAGAGAGAGGGTACTCCCCACGAGCTGACCTGTGGTTCTTTCTGTGTGACCATGGGGAAGACATGGGAAGGTGGCATGGGAAACCCACTTCTGCCCTGGCAGCACGGGTGTGTGAGCTCAAGGAGAGAAACACTAACCGAGGGGGTTCCACTAAGATGAAAGTAGCCTCAGCATCGCATGACCAAGCTGCCAGGTATTATAGAAGTGAGGATATGTCAGATCCCTGTGAAGGAACCTCTATCATGTGTAGCCAGGAAGGGAATAATGACCAGTGCTAGAGGGGCCCTGCCTCTAGCCAGGGAGAGGCACGGGAAAACCGGGTCTATTGGACGGTGTGGATCCGATGGCCTGGCACAGCAGAGCCACAGAAATATGAAGGTTTAGTTGATACTGGTTCGCAGTGTACACTGATACCATCGGAATATGTGGGGACAGAACCTATTTCCATTGCCAGGGTGACGGGAGGATCACAGGAATTGACTCTGTTGGAAGCCGAGGTGAGCCTGACCAGGAAGGAGTGGCAGAAACATCTGATTGTGACTGGCCATGGTGCACCGCATATTTTAGGCATAGACTTCCTCCGGAATGGCTATTACAAAGACTCGAAGGGACTCAGGTGGGCTTTTGGAATAGCAGCTGTGGAGGCAGAGGGCATTAAGAAATTGAATACCTTGCCTGGACTGTCGGAGAACCCATCTGCAGTAGGAGTCTTAAAGGTAGAAGAGCAACAAGTTCCAGTTGCCACCTCGACAGTGCACTGCCGACAGTATTGGACAAATCGAGATGCCGTGATCCCCATCCACAAGACGATCCGTGAGCTGGAGACCCAAGGGGTGGTCAGCAAAACCCACTCACCCTTCAACAGCCCCATCTGGCCTGTGCGCAAGTCTGATGGAGAATGGAGATTGACTGTGGACTACTGTGCCTTGAACGAAGTGACTCCACCATTGAGCGCTGCTGTGCCAGACATGCTGGAACTCCAGTACGAGCTGGAGTCCAAGGCAGCAAAATGGTACGCCACAATTGACATTAGTAACGCATTTTTCTCCATTCCTCTGGCTGCAGAATGCAGGCCTCAGTTTGCTTTCACCTGGAGGGGCGTGCAGTACACCTGGAACTGATTGCCCCAGGGGTGGAAACACAGCCCCACCTTCTGCCATGGACTGATCCAGGCTGCACTGGAAAAGGGTGAGGCTCTGGAGCACCTACAGTACATCCATGACATCATTATGTGGGGGAACACGGCAATGGAAGTGTTTGAGAAAGGAGAGAAGATCATCCAAATTCTCCTGGAAGCCGGTTTTGCCATCAAGCAGAGCAAGGTCAAGGGACCTGCCCGAGAGATCCAGTTCCTGGGAGTAAAGTGGCAAGATGGACGGCCTCAGATCCCCACTGAGGTCATCAATAAGATCATCCCAATGTCTCCACCAACCAGCAAGAAGGAAACACAAGCTTTCCTAGGCGCCATAGGTTTCTGGAGAATGCACATTCCTGAGTACAGCCAGATTGTAAGCCCTCTCTACCTGGTTACCCACAAGGAGAATGATTTCCATTGGGGCCCTGAACAGCAACAAACCTTTACCCAGATCAAGCAGGAGATCGCTCATGTGGTAGCCCTTGGCCCAGTCAGGATGGGACCAGAGGGGTAGAACGTGCTCTACTCTGCAGCTGGGAACCATGGTCTGTCCTGGAGCCTTTGGCAGAAGGTGCCTGGGGAGACTCGGGGCCGACCACTGGGATTCTGGAGCCGAAGCTGCAGAGGGTCTGAAGCCAACTATACTCCAACAGAGAAGGAAATCTTGGCCGCCTATGAAGGAGTTCAAGCTGCCTCAGAGGGGATTGGCACAGAAGCACAACTCCTGCTGGCAC
The DNA here is from genome assembly GCA_022316685.1 of Progne subis subis. Taxonomy (NCBI): domain Eukaryota; kingdom Metazoa; phylum Chordata; class Aves; order Passeriformes; family Hirundinidae; genus Progne; species Progne subis. The sequence continues at coordinate 35,249 of JAKJHU010000299.1, read as the reverse complement.
CCCGACTACCGGTGCTGGGGTGGATGTTTAAAGGAAAGGTTCCCTCCACCCATCATGCCACCGACGCCACGTGGAGCAAATGGATTGCCCTCATTACACAGCGTGCCCATATTGGGAACCCAAATCGCCCTGGGATTTTGGAGATAATTACAAACTGGCCGGAAGGTGAGAATTTTGGTCTCACAGATGAAGAGGAGCAGGAACAAGTGACACATGCTGAAGAAGGTCCACCATACAACCAACTGCCAGCAGAAGAAACACGCTATGCTCTTTTCACTGACGGTTCCTGCCGCATCATAGGGATGAACCGGAAGTGGAAAGCAGATGTATGGAGCCCCACAAGACAGGTTGCACAAGCCGCTGAAGGAGAAGGTGGGTCAAGCCAACTTGCTGAACTCAAAGCTGTTCAACTGGCCCTGGACATTGCTGAAAGAGAGAAGTGGCCAAAGCTCTATCTCTACACTGATTCGTGGATGGTGGCCAATGCTCTGTGGGGTTGGCTGGACAGGTGGAAAAAGGCCAATTGGCAGCATAGGGGAAAGCCAATCTGGGCTGCAGATGAGTGGAAGGACATTGCCACTCGGGTAGAGAAGCTACCTGTGAAAGTCCGTCATGTAGATGCCCATGTTCCCAAGAGTAGAGCTAATGAGGAGCACCGAAACAACAAGCAGGTAGATCAAGCTGCAAAGATAGAGGTGTCAAAGATAGACTTAGATTGGCAACACAAGGGAGAGTTGTTCTTAGATCGATGGGCCCATGATGCCTCAGGCCATCAGGGCAGAGATGCCACCTATAAGTGGGCATGAGACCGAGGGGTGGATCTAACCATGGACAGTATTTCTCAGGTTATCCATGACTGTGAGACGTGCTGCAATCAAACAGGCCAAGCGGGTGAAGTCCCTATGGTATGGCGGGCAATGGTCCAAGTATAAGTATGGGGAAGCCTGGCAGATTGACTACATCACCCTTCCCCAAACCCGCCAAGGCAAGCGCTATGTGCTGACCATGGTGGAAGCCACCACTGGATGGCTGGAGACCTACCCTGTGCCTCACGCTACTGCCCGGAACACCATCCTGGGCCTTGAAAAGCAAATCCTGTGGAGACATGGTACCCCTGAGAGGATTGAGTCCGACAACAGGACTCATTTCAAGAACAGCCTTATAAACACCTGGGCTAGAGAACATGGCATTGAGTGGGTGTACCATATTCCTTATCATGCGCCAGCAGCCGGGAAAGTTGAATGATGCAATGGCCTGCTTAAAACCACTTTGAAGGCACTGGGTGGGGGGACTTTCAAGAACTGGGTGATTAATTTAGCAAAGGCCACCTGGTTAGTGAACACTCGAGGTTCCACCAACCGAGCAGGCCCTGCCCAATCTGAGCCCCTGAGAACAAGAGATGGAGATAAGGTTCCAGTGGTACACATGAGAGGAATTCTGGGAAAAACTGTTTGGATTAATTCTGCCTCCAGCAAAGACAATCCTGCTAGTGGGGTTGTTTTTGCTCAGGGACCTGGCTGCACATGGTGGGGGATGCAAAAGGATAGAGAGACCCACTGCATACTTCAAGGGGACCTTGTTTTTCAGTGAACACTGTGACTGTGTCTGTATCCATATTCACATGTATATATATGTATATTATTTAAAGGTTTAAATTCAATATAATATGTTGGTATGGGGAAAAAATTCGGGGTGGATAATGTTGGGGGTTAAGTTTTCCTATAGAATTTTTCCCCCCCATAATTTGTTAAGAGACTAAATACTGATGCTTAAAGGGTACTTGACCCACACAAAAGAAGTGGCGAGGGTGGTAAATCACTTAGTTTGGCGGGGAGGGAAAGGCTTGGAGGCTCCAGGAGCTGAGGGTTTTTTCTTCCGCTCTCAGTTTCAGAGAAGACGGTCGGGCGACGGCTAGCTGCTTGAGGAGTCCACTATTATCAGAGGGTCCGGTCCTGGGAATTCTACCACCATCTATCATCTGCTGGAGGGCCCAGGAATTCGGACCTCCTCGCCTGCCCTGCTGGAGCTGGGCCAGCCCTGCCCAGCCGTCGAGGCTTCTTCAGCACTGCTCACTTTGCCGGGACACCCCCCCCCCCCCACCTTGGCCTGTCAGGACACCCCCCTGCCTGCTGGGGACGCTCGCTGTTCCATCCACCAGCCCGGGAGTTTCCACCATTCCATCTTAGTGCTCTCAGGGTCCCAGGGGATCAAACTGCCCCAGGCTTTTGTGAAACAAAGCCCCTCAAGGTTCCTGGTTCTGTTTATTATTAATGCTGTAGTTGTTGTTTGTTTGTCCTGTTATATTTACTAGTAAAGAACTGTTATTCCTTTCCCCATAGCTCTGACTGAAAAGCCTCTTTAATCTTCTAAATTATAATAACTTAGAGGGAAGGGATTAGAATTCCCCATTCCTAGAGAGGCCCCGCCTCTCCCCAGCAGATACCTGTCTTTTCAAACCAAGACAACTGGCTAAAGCCTTAGGTTGTCTAACTGGCAAATTGTCATTACTAAAAGCAAGTTGCTAAAAGCAAGGAAGCAAAAGCATGAGTATAACATTCGATAGAACCCCATATTTCTCTTAAACTATCATCTAACAAAGGAATTCTACAATATTATTGATCCTCAAACTTTTCTTTGGTTAATTGACAGGTAAGGTTGTATTGCTGAAGGCAAACAAAATAAGATATGAACATGATACCTGATTTACCTTCATGTTTTTTCTTTAGTTAATTTTTGATTTGAGGCATTTTCTTTTTCATTCTTAATTTCGAAGCAAATCTCTTAGCACATTCCTTTTTTGTTTTTTTCCCAAATTTGTTCTGGAACCACCCAAAGATATGGCACTAAATTGTCTTGTTTGCATTCAACTCTGCATATTTGAATCTATTTTGATTCTCTCAGAAGTTCTCTTCTACATTCTTCCCTAAGAGCAGGAAGACAAGGACTGTTTTCTTCTTCATGACCCACTGTAACTAAAAATTCAATGACTTTGTACTTTGTTTGGGCTTCTAAATCAAAACATGATGTACACCACGCTTGAGCCAATAGAGCTGTACGATACCAATGATTCCCACACTTTTTACATTGACACAAAACCCGAGGTTCACAGTTCTTGCATGTGGGGCAAGAGATGTCTGCCATCAGTTACAGTCTCTGTGCAGTTCACGTTTGAGTGATTGCTTCTCTGTTCTTGGAGTAGTCAGAGTGTTTCTGTACCTCATATGACCTTAAGTCTTTTGCTGGAATCCACCTGCATTCTGTATCTGCAGAAACACAAGCAAGCTTTTTGCCACATGTTAATAAAGTGTACCTTGGTGGAAAAATGCATAACTTTTGCTAAAAACTGAAAACAATTAGGAAAAAGTTTAGATGCAACAACTAAGAATATTTCAGATGACAAGCATAATCAATGACTGTTAACAATAACACGTGAAGCTGAATGATTGTGAAGGAAGATATGAAAAAGATTCCTCCCCGACTCAAAGGTCAGCTGATAATCTCGGTCTCATGGTCTCGCCTCTGGCCAGCAGGCACGAGCTTTGGATACAAGCTGGTCTTGTCCTTGGGTATATTGTTTTTCCAGCTTTTCGCTGCCACATTCCAGCTACACGCTGCTTCTTCTGCTTATACCGCTAATTTCTTCCCAGCTTTCTGCTGTTTTCTTCCTTCAGAGAGGTCCTGACCTGGCACTAACAGGTGTTTATCCTCACATGAGAGGCACCATTTGTAAAGATTTTGGCTTCTTTTCTTCTCTGCCAAGGTCAGGATGAATAATACTCAGGAAATGCCAAGCTCGAGTTCAGACTTGTAATGTTTATTATATCTTATGTATCTACAGTATTTACAGGCTCACGAGCCGTGAGCTTAACTAGCAAGCAAGGGAAACGAGATAAAATGGAGTGCTTCTAACTCTTTACAAGGTTATTTAAGCGATAATCCCCCAATAACGAGATGACACCTATATTAATTATACTTTTGACCCGATAATGACCACCTGAGGCCCACAATGTGGACCTTTTTCACCCAGTTACAGAAAACCACCCAAACCCATGAAGAAGAAGGAGAAGAAGGACTTGGACAACACCCCAAATCCTCCATCTTGACTCATATGTATTGCTATACACTAAAATCTTAAATCTAAGTTTCTAGCATTCCAACATGTCTTTTTGATTTAGGTCTTTGGATTAGCAAGATATGGGAGCATATTCTTGAGATTCTGTGTGTGAATAATCCTTGTGAGGTCAGTCAATGGTACTTCTCACATCTTTAAAGTACCTTGCTAAAAGGAGAACTTAGAAGCACATTTGAGTGCTCAACCTCCTCCTTTGGCAGTTGGCAGGAACTGGCCATCTGCACAAAGTACATCATCCTTGGAGGCATCTCCCCAGAGTTTTGGGGGGATCTGGGGGTGGAGGTGTGGAGAGTGTGCGTGTGACTTCACACTTTCAACCCTTGCTGCAAAACTCTACCAATGGGTCCCAGGAGGAACTTGTCCTGGTCTGCCTGTAGATAGCTATGGGAGACAGTGCTCCTTGGAGATTCAGGTAGGGAGGGAACAGCCAGGCTTTCTTAAATGGAGAGGCATTTAATTTATTTTCCTTTGTTTTCATTTTAGTAGTCTAAAAAGTGTAACAGTGTCACACCTAGTCTTTAGCTAAGACAAAATAAATATGGTCATGACAAGTCCAGTCTGACTGACCTGGCTTCTTCTAGAAGTCCCTAGGTGAATAAGAGAGCTCATGCAAAGACTTCAGCCAGTCATAGCCAGTCCAGAGAGCAGACATATCACTGGTCAAGGAGCTGGGCAGGACTAAGACTCAGACCAATCAGTGTCTAGATCCAGGAGTTTTGAACTCCCTATATAGGAAGGTTTCGAACAATAATACAGTCTGTCTCATGATCAAGAGGACTCGAGCCATGATTTCTGTCTCCCTACCTACAACTGTAATGTAGTATAACAGGAGTGAAAAATAAAACTTAAATTGCTTCTTGGCAGCTCACTTTCATTTCCTGATGTTTTAAAAATGTATCAAAGCTCTGCAGCCTAGCATTTAAAAAAAAAAAAAAATCTCCTATTTTAAGACAGCCTTTGTAAGCACCTGCTAAAGGAGGCTTTCAGACTGCTGCTTTTTTACCAAATAGCTCATTATAAGCTTGCTGCAGAAATGTACATTGGGGGGATGAGGGAGTCACTCTCCTTAGGTGAAACTCCCTTGTCAGTAACACTATAACTTTCAAAAGAAGTGGGTACATGTGAAAAGCAAGGTTCACTTTCTTGGTATTTTTTTTTAAAAAAGGTTTAATAAAAACAATAAGACAATTATGAAACAGAAATAAAGCAAAGGATCTCAGCCGGGGTGCCTGGCATGCCGCCAGAAGCACACCTCACCATTTTAGAACACTTCATTAAAAGGATCAACATGTTACATATTCAAAAGACCCTAATGCATTATTCAAACATTCCTCTGAGTTCAGATGCTCTCCTAGTTTCAACATCCCCAACCTGCCCCCATTTCACCAATTCAACATTTTATTACTCCTGGCAGATAAGTCTGCAAGTTGCTCCATTTGTCTCACATTCTCTGATAGCAGAGGTTCAATAAATTCCTCCCCTGGAGCTCTGGTCATCGCCATTTTCATCTGGATAAGATAATTCAGGAATGTGGGTGGGGGTGTTGCCATATTGTATGAGCTTCTGTGAGATGTTTACAGCTCTGTAGCTGAATTCTCAGAGTCTGTACTGTAAACATCATGTTTTCCACATTCCTTTCTGATGAGAGTCAAGTGACTGACTTCCAACCTGGCCAGTGGGATGGAGAGGTGGTAACCTTGTTCTCCAATCCCTGGTCATTCTTCAAAATCTATATAAGCGAGGTTTTTGTAAATAAACAAGTTCTTCAGCCTTCTTCTTGGAGTCAGAGAGTGTGTATAATTTTCTCTTTGTGTCCTCTAGCAACACAGGGGGGAGGGGGTGTTCTTCATTTTCCGGTTTAGATGTTATATGAACAAAAGCAGCCTTTAATATTGTGCTATAGCCTAAGAAATATATATATATTCATTACACTACTTAATTCTAAGTTTCATTAATAGCAGAAATAAAATAAACTGTATTAATACAACAGTTTTCCAACATTATACATATAGTATTCATTTTAATATTTGCGAAAAGCCAACTTTATAATATGTATCTATAACAGTACAGTATATGAGCAGTTGCTTTTAAGATTTAAAAAAAACCAAATTATAACTGGCTACATAAGGACAGCAGTAAAAGTAAAGAGCTATGTCAGAAGTCTAAGACAAATTATTCTTTTGATTTAGGTCATAAGAACTACATAAAAGACAAATATCTCACAATTGCTTGTGTGGGTATATGGACACATTTTAACTCTTGGTATAGAAACAGATTAATTGTGTCTGTCTGTGTAATGTGCCCTATGGCTACAGCTGAGTTATAAAACACATTTGAAACCAAAGTGGTAAGTAACAAAAGGTTAACCATGAGTAACATTGTAACAAGATGTGCAGGTAAAAAGCAAGATAGCAAAGCAAGTGAGATAATGTGCTGGCTTGAAAGCAAAACCAGCAAGAGACTCCAAGTCAGAAAAAACAATTTAATAGGAGGGGGAAAAAAAAGGCAAAATAAAATAAATGCAATAGTACAAAAGATCACTGACAGAGTCAGAATACAACCTGATACATTGTGGTGGTGGTGGTAGCAGTCCAGATGAAATGGTCTTGTTAAAGCAGTGATCCTGTAGAAAGGTCTGGTAGCTCTTGTCCTCTGGGAATCCAGTGGGTAAGGCTGCCTGTGCTGTCCCAAATCCCAGATTATATCCAGGTGGGAATGCTTGGCTCCTCCCCCTGGGTGGAGCATCTCACAATGGGCTGATATCATTCTATGAGTCATGCAATGGGTCCCTGATTGCCCATTAAACAGAGATAGCTCCTGGAGGGAGTTACCTATAAGTCATGTGGCAAGGCATTGATGACCCATTAACAGAAGATAGTCTGGAGGAAGGGGGCAAGGGAAACACTGCCCTACGTAGTTTCAACAGCTCATGTAGATGGCGATAGAATACATGCTTTGGGCACATCTTACATTGTAACCTAGGACATAATCCACCCCTTATTCTCTTACCATCTACATCATACCCAAATTAATACACTCTTACAGATAGATAGATATACATATACATACACATATACATACATACAGAATGAAACCTTACACACAGTTCTCACTTAAAATTAGGTCTCCTTGTGGTACACAATGGGTTTCCCCATCTTTCTGCATTACTCACCAAGTGGAACCAGGTCCTTGAGCAAAAACAATCCCACAGATGGGTTTGCCTTTGCCTGAGGTAGGGTTAATACAAACAGTCTTTCCTAAAATGCCTTTCATGCGTATCACAGGGACTTTATCTTCATCCACTGTGTGCCAGTGTTCAGACTGGGCAGGACTAGCTCGACTGATGGAGCTTCGTGTGTTGACCATCCAGGTGGCCTTTGCTAAGTTCACTTCCCAATTTTTGAAGATCCCCCCGACAAGTGCCTTCAGGGTAGTCTCAAGTAGTCCATTGCACCGTTCAACTTTCCCGGCAGCTGGTGCATGATAAGGGATGTGATATATACATTGAATGCCATGTTCTCTAGCCCAGGTGTTTATAAGGCCATTCTTGAAATGGGTCCCATTGTCTGACTCGATTCTCTCTGGGGTGCCATGTCTCCACAGGACCTGCTTTTCTAGGCCCAAGATGGTATTTCGAGCAGTAGCATGAGGCACAGAATAGGTCTCCAACCATCCTGTGGTTGCTTCCACCATGGTCAGCACGTAGCGCTTGCCTTGGTGGGTTTGGGGAAGGGTGATGTAGTTAATTTGCCAGGCTTCCCCATACCTGTACTTCACCTATCGTCCACCGTACCACAGAGGCTTCACCCGCTTGGCCTGTTTGATTGTAGCACAGGTCTCACAGTTGTGGATGACCTGTGAGATGTTGTCCATAGTAAGGTCCACCCCTCGGTCACGGGCCCATCGATATGTTGCATCTCTGCCCTGATGACCAGATGCATCATGGGCCAAACGCGCTAGGAATACTTCTCCCTTGTGCTGCCAGTCTAGATCTACCTGTGATACTTTCACTTTGGCAGCTTTGTCCACCTGCTTGTTGTTGTGATGCTCTTCATTAGCCCAACTCTTGGGTACTTGTGCATCCACGTGTTGAACCTTCACAGTCAGCCTCTCTACTTGGGCGGCGATGTCCTGCCAAATCTCAGCGACCCAGATGGCTTTCCCTCTGCGCTGCCAGTTGGCTTTTTTCCAGTGATTCAGCCATCCCCACAGAGCATTAGCTACCATCCATGAGTCAGTGCAGAGATAGAGCCTCGGCCACTTCTATCATTCGGCAATATCCAAAGCCAGCTGGACAGCTTTAAGCTCTGCAACCTGACTTGATTCACCTTGTCTCTTGGCAGCTTGTGCAACTTGTGTGGGGTTCCATACTGCAGCTTTCCATTTCCAGTTAGTGCCTACAATTCAGCAGGAACCATCAGTGAAGAGGGCATATGTCGCCGAGACACACAAGCAGTCACACGCAGATAAGTATTTGCAAGCAGAGGTTCTTCCAACTCCTCCTGAGAGAGCGGAGAGAGAAGGAAGACCCCTCTTTGTTTATTCTTTACTTTTTTATACATTTTTGGATCTGGCAGAAGATTGGCTTTTTGGGTTTCCACCCCTCAGCCTCAGTGGCCAGACCCACTGTCAGTTACAGTTGTTTTTCAGGTTAGAAATATGCAAACAAAGGACAAAGAATGAGAAACAAAGGGTTTGTTTATGTTACATCTATGGGAAAGGTAGAAAACTGCTCCTAATATTGTACAGTAACCAAAAGATCTGACTCCATTATGAATTACAAGAAGGCTAATAAGAAAGCTCAGAAAAACCAGGGTAACAGGCATATTGTCTTTCAGTCTCCAGTAGCTCATTATACGGTGGGGCTTCCTTGGCATGTGTCACTTGTTCCTCCTCTTCTTCAGAAAATAATCCAGAAGTCTCACCTTCGGGCCAGTTTGTTATAATTTCTAGAATCCCAGGGCGATTTCGGTTTCCAGTACGGGTGCGCTGTGTGATGAGGGCAATCCATTTGCATGATGTGGTGTTGGTGGCATGATGCATGGAAGGAACCTTTCCCTTGAACATCCACCCCAGCACCGGTAGTTGGGGTGCCAAAAGCAGCTGCGTTTCAGTGCCAATTACTTCTGAGGCGGCTTGAACTCCTTCATAGGTGGCCCAGATTTCCTTCTCTGTGGGAGTGTAGTTGGCTTCAGATCCTCTGTAACTTCGGCTCCAGATTCCTGGGGGTCGGCCTCGAGTTCCCCCAGGCACCTTCTGCCAAAGGCTCCAGGACAGGCCATTGTTCCCGGCTGCAGTGTAGAGCACGTTCTTCACCTCTGGTCCCGTCCTGACTGGGCCAAGGGCTACCACATGAGTGATCTCCTGCTTGATCTGGGCAAAGGCTTGTTGCTGCTCAGGGCCCCAGTGTAAATCATTCTTCTTGCGGGTGACCAGGTAGAGAGGGCTGTACTCGGGAATGTGCATTCTCCAAAAGCCTATGGCACCTGGGAAAGCTTGTGTTTCCTTCTTGTTGGTTGGTGGAGACATTGTGGTGATCTTGTTGATTACCTCTGTGGAGATCTGGCCACGTCCATCTTGCCACTTGTCTCCCAGGAACTGGATTTCTTGAGCCTGTCCCTTTGTTAGCGTGGAAACACATAATCACAGGATGATTATATGCAGGTGCTTTTATTGAAGAGGTCTGGAATTCAGGGGTGCAAACCTAAATCTGACTCCAACATAGATTTGAAATGGACATGTTTTTATACCCTTTTCATTATATAACTATACATTAATTACTAAACCCACATTGTTCTTGAGCCTGTCCCTTTGTTAGCGTGGAAACACATAATCACAGGATGATTATATGCAGGTGCTTTTATTGAAGAGGTCTGGGAATCAGGGGTGCAAACCTAAATCTGACTCCAACATAGATTTGAAATGGACATGTTTTTATACCCTTTTCATTATATAACTATACATTAATTACTAAACCCACATTGTTCTATTGTATACATTGATCTTATCCAAGCATGAATTCCTGTAATTTTCATCAGGTCCCCCAAACATCCTTTCTCATGATTCTTGTTATGATTACATTGTTTCTCATGATTCTTATTACGATTAAACAATAATCATATTCAATTACCAAACAATTATTACATTTAACAATCATATCATTTTTCATATGATGATTATGCAGGTGCAGTTTCACATGATCGAATAAAGACAGAGCTCAACATTCGTTCCCAGGGCCTCGTTCTCTTTCCCAGGCTTACTAGACCCAACCTTTCTTTCCACCCCCCCTGAATCTGTTGTATACAATTCCCATGATTTTTAGAAACATTTTAACCTGTGCTATAATTTCCCCCCTTTGAAAGAATTTTCACTTCACTATAATAAGTATAAATGCTTTCACTTGATGCAGTCCTTTTGGCTTCTGAGTTTATACTTGATGTTTATCTTCAAATCCATGGTTGTTATAACTGTTGTCATGGATGTTGTCACAAATCGGGGAACCTGAAGATGATGGATGTGGATTCGTGTCCCATGTCAATGCTTTCATTATCTTTCAGTTCCAGGATGTCCTTTTCTGTATTTCTCTTTTCAGGATGCTGTAGACTGACCAAATCACTAAGAACATAATTAGTAAGATTATCAAACTATCAATGATAGACTTAACCCATTAACTCACAATCCATCCTAAGCCTTTGAAGATTTTGTCTAACCAGCTCATAGTCAAGTGCTTTTCTTCTTCTTGGGCCTCATGCTCTATTTGTTTCAACTGATTGATATCATATTCTACATCTGCAGTTACGTTTCGGATGTGGATGCAGCAATGATCAATTTGTCCTTTTAAAAATCTGTACACTCCATGCTCTTTCAGGAGTTACATATCTAAGGCAAATCGATTTTGTACAGTCATTTTTGTGGTGGCTTGTAATTGCACGTTTAGTTCTTTAAATCCTTCCTGGGTGACTCTTGCTAGTCTATCTACTTGACCTGTAAGTTGTTCTTATCTGCAGAAGTTTGTGTTTTCCATTAAATGGGGACTTTTTCCAAACTGGACATAAAGTAGGGAGGCCCAGAGTAATTTCTCTTACTTTCCTGTCTACAGGAAGATGTGTTGTCCAGGTACCATCATTTATTGCCCATACAAATTGTCCTGGACTTCAGATTGTACTCTTACTACATCCCACTATTATCTTATAATCTACTTTACCTTGTTTGTCTTTGATCCCTAAACCATAAAATGAGCATTGGCACAATTACTGATATCATTTGAAACAGTTAAACACGTCTTATCTGCAGCTTTGTTGGTCCTACAGCTTGTGCAGTCCACAGTCCAGGACAGACTTTCTTCACCCGGGTATAGTGTATCCAGGGATCCACTCCAGCCACCTTGACTGCTGTAAAAGTGGTTAACAGCACCTGATGGAGTCCACTCCACCTCTCTTTTAATGGTTCTTTGTTCCAAGTCTTAATGTACACGTCGTCTCCTGTATGGATGTCATGAACTGGATTCTCAAGAGTCAGCAGCCTATTCCACACGAGGGCACTCCAAAACCAAGCTAAAGTTTTCCCAAGAGAGAGAACATAATTCTACACTTCTTGCTTCCCCGTGATATGTACATTTGGATTAGGTCCAGGAGATTCATATGGTTTCCCATACAATATTTCATAAGGACTGACTGACATCCCACTCCTAGGCTTTATCCGAATCCTCAAAAGGGCTATGGGTAAAGCTTGTGGTCACTGCAGTTTGGTTTCTTGGCATATTTTACTGATTTGCCTCTTTAATGCCTGATTCATCCTCTCTACTTGCCCACTTGACTGAGGTCTCCATGGTGTGTAGAGGTCCCAAGTTCTTCCTAGCAATTTACTTACTTCTTTTACTACTGTGGCTATAAAATGTGGTCCCCTATCTGATGATATCCCTATAGGCACCCCAAATCTGTGAATGATCTCTTGTAGTAAGCATTTAACTGTTTCTTTTGCTTGATTTGAGCGACAGGGAAGGGCTTCTGGCCATCCAGAAAAGGTGTCAACCCCCACTAATAGATATTTGTATCCTCGAGTTCTTGGCAATTCTACAAAATCCACCTGCCAATAGTCTCCTGGTTCTATCCCTACCTGAATTCTTCCTAGCTGTGCCTGTCATCTATCTACTGGGTTGTTTCTCAAGCAAATCTCACATTTTGTCATTACTGATTTTGCCATTGTTATCATTCGTACCAAGATTAAATTTAGTTTTAGTAATTTCACTAATGCTTCCGCACCCCAATGGTGTTCATTATATTTAATTTGTAGAACTTCTCTCATTATCAAGGGGGTTACCACTATTTGCCCTTGTGTAGTGACATACCACCCTTCTGAATTCTTTTGTGCATTCAGCAAATGTCCTAATCTCTCGTCTTCTGCTGAATATTTCGGTTTTGGATGAAGGTGATTTTTGAAAAGAAAGAAAAACAAAACAAAAACAAAAACACGGGGAACAGCCAGAGTCAAACACCTTCTTCACAGAAGTAGTGGTGAATGCTCCATTTATTGAGGGTACACAGGGTTCTTTTATACATATATCATTCTTGTGCACAAGCTGTTCACACGGCATTTTACTACTCGCTATTGGCTAGTGTTATCTGCATAAGCATTCCTTTGCAGTTACCTGTTTACACTTTGTTGAGGGAAAAAGCTGTTTCTCAGGCTCATTGTCCTGGTTCTCAGGCTCAGCGTCCTTGACAGTGCTAAAACAACAGAACTTTCCCAGCACTGTCGGGCCTCTCTGTGTCTGTCTCCAAAAATCCTGCTACAATTACCCCTTTTTCTTTTGCACAAGCTAAGCATTAGATATTGTCTTACGCAACATATTCTTAATACATGACATTACACAACTTAGTACTAATAATCCTAATAATATAAGTAATAATATAACAAACACTTGTTTAGTAACAAACTTCAGCTATCTTGTAATCTTAAGGCTACTTAACTAATCTTTAAATGCATCATCACTTTCTTTTAAATCATGTAATTTATTCTTCATTAATTGCAATTTTTGTGAATGTTGAGGGTTAAGTTTCCTGTAGAATTCCCCCCCCCCCCCCCCCCAAGTTGCTAGGAGACTAAATACTAATAGTTAGAGAGTGCTTAACCTGGACAAAAGAAGCTGATCACTTAGTTTTGGGGGAGGGAAAAAGCTTCTGGGGAGAGCTGAGAGTGGTGGGCTCACGGCTCTCAGTCTTCTGGAGAGCACGGATCGGGCAACTGCTGGCTGCCTGGAGTCCACGGTTAACGGAAGAGTCTAGTCCTAGGAATTCTACCATCTGTTGGAGCGCCCAGGAATTCGGAGTTTTCTTCGTTGCCCTGCTGGATTTCGGGTCAGCCCGGGTCCAGCCGCTGTGGCTTCTCTGGCACTGCCCACCTTGCCTGCCAAGACACCCCCCTGCCTGCGGAGGACAATCCACCGCGCCCGGCTTCCAGCAATCAGCGCCGGAGTTTCCACTGTTTGCCCTCAGGGTTCTTGGTTCTGTTTTACTATTATTATAATTGCTGTTGTTTTTTGTCTGTCCTGTTATATTTACTAGTAAAGGACTGTTATTCCTTTTCCCCATAGCTCTGACTGAAAAGTTTTTTTTTTAATCTTCCAAATTATAATAACACGGAGGAAAGGATTTGAATTCCTCATTTCCTAGAGAAGCCTGCCTCTCCTTAGCAGACACCTGTCTTTTCAAACCAAGACAGTGAATTGATCCAGAATGGTTGGACAGGTTCATACAACACATTCCTTCAAGCTCTTCACACCTTTGGTTATGTACTAAAAGCAAAAATCAATCGCAGCACTGTTTTGCAAAACAGCATGATTAACACTGGTAACATCCGCTGATAGCTCATCTAAAATTTGACTAGTCACATTCAATTCTGATTTGGTCCAGCATGCCATCTGCTTTAATGTGGTCATTGCTCTGGTGGCTATTGCTCCTGGTATAAACATGGATGTTAACACTGTCCTAGCTTGGGACCAGAATTTTGGATCTTTTATGTCCGTACAGTCCAACTCATGTATGGCATGTTTTCTCCGAGTGACTTTTGTCAAAGTCATCAATGCGGTTATGTTAGGGTGAAACAGGGCAGTCTTCCCTAAATAGCATGGGCCCTCATGTGGGCTGGCTGGAACTCCGTTCCAAGCGTGGTCCCAACATATTAAAAATGTTCCTGGTGGAAGGCGTCATGCTGGTTTTCCAGTCAAATTACATTTGGAATAAAGTTGTTGGTATACACTGCTAGTAGATAGTCAAGCTGAATTTATTGCAGCCCATTTCTGGCTATGTATGTTTAAACTCTGCTCTGTGGGGGGCTCAAAGGACACCCAACCTCCCTCACTTCTATTCGTAGAGCTGGCATTCATACATTCAAGGAGGTCTAATTCTTCAGGTGGTGAAGAAAGCGTATCATTAAGTTGCTCTATAATTTTTCACTGCCAGCCTCCATCAACCTGGGCATCTGCGAAACCTGACATTCACACCATGCTGTTTGCCACAGTAAAATTCAGCATTGTCTCATTTTTCACATAACCTTTAAAATTGTGAGGGCTCCAAAGGGGTGTTCCTATCAAACAAGTTCTGAATGGGTCTTCGGGATTGGCCAGGCTAAGGCAAATAGAATCCTGTCCAGTCATGTTGGCAAATGTCACCCATACATTAGTTCTCTTAGAAAATTGATGAGCTAATTGAGAAGATCCTGCAACACTTGTTGACACCATGAGCAAAAGGCACTCAACACGCGAGAACGTTTTACCATGCAGACCTACCATATCTCTCTCTTAATGGCCTACACTGTCTGCGCAAATCTCCAATCTGCTACTCCAACAAAATCGTCAGGAACAGGGTTAGGTATTCTCAACACTACCTGTGCTGCTTGATAAAAGGCACCAAGGGTACCACTATAGCAATGGTCACACAAACCAACCTCACGCCAAAGTGTCTCGGTTTGAAAAGACAGATGTCTGCTAGGGAGAGGCAGGCCTCTCTAGGAATGGGGAATTCAAATCCTTCCCTCCGTGTTATTATAATTTGGAAGATTAAAAAAAAAAACTTTTCAGTCAGAGCTATGGGAAAAAAAGAATAACAGTCCTTTACTAGTAACTATAACAGGACAGACAAACAACAACAGCAATTATAATAATAGTAAAACAGAACCAAGAACCCCGAGGGCAAACAGTGGAAACTCCGGCGCTGATGGCTGGAAGCGGTGGATTGTCCTCAGCAGGCAGGGGGGTGTCTTGGCAGATGAAGCCAGCAGTGCCGGAGAAGCCGCAGCGGCTGGACCCGGGCTGACCCAAAATCCAGCAGGGCAGCGAAGAAACTCCGAATTCCTGGGCGCTCCAACAGATGATAGAATTCCCAGGACCAGACTCCTCCGTTAACCGTGGACTCCAGGCAGCTACCCATTGCCCGACCGTCCTCCCCGGAAAACCGAGAGCAGAGAGTCCACCACCCTCAGCTCTCGGGAGCCTTTTCCCTCCCCCAAAACTAAGTGATCAACTCCCTTTGTCCGGGTTGAGCACCCTTTAACTATTAGTATTTAGTCTCCTAGCAACTTATGGGGGGGGGAAAATTCTACAGGAAAACTTAACCCTCAACACAAAGCTTTGGTGTCTCTCTCTCAAATTGTGCACCACAAACTCCACAGCTCACTTCTATAACTATTACTCCCTGACACAGAGGACACTCTTTTTCTTGTCACTCATGCAAGTCCTGGGAAAGTTCCAATGATCCCAAGGGGCCTTGGTGATCAAAAATGCATGCTACAACCCAGTCTGGGTCAGGAGGGCATTGTTCACCAGCGGACTCAACCACCAGCTGTCTCAGTAAGGACTTGATGATCCGTGCTCTTCTTCCTTCTTTTCCTTCCTTGCTGGCCTAGTCCATTTACTCGGTACCCATTGTGGTCCAGATGCAAAGCTCAAAGGCTTGGGTGCAGCTGTTGTCAAATTCGCCTCAGAGGTCTCCTGATCACTGACCAGCAGGTTTCAGAGTGACGGATTCCAGGGCCCTTGGAGATCTGTCAGTCTGGGAGGAATTTGAGATCAGCTGCTCTGGCCAGAAGTGTTCCTCTTATCTTCTCCGGAGCTGACCATCTGGCTTTTTATCTTCAGAGGGCTTGTGTGATTGGGATACACAAAGCAATCACACAGAGACGAGAGATTTTGCAGGGCAGAGTTTTTCCTTCAAGAGAGCCAAGGCCGAGAACCCTCTGCCTGTTTATTTCTTACTTTTTATACATTTGTGGGTCTGGCTGTGGATTGGCTTTTGGAGTTTTCACCTCCCAGCCGAATGGCCAGACCAACTGTCAGTTACAATTGTTTTCAGGTTAGAAATATGCAAACAAAGGACAAAGAATGAAAAACAAAGGATTTGTTTATGTTACATGTGTGAGAAAAAGCAGAAACTGCTCCTAATATTGTACAGTAGCTAAAAAGTCTGACTCCATTTTATGAACAATCAAATGGCTTTAAAAAACTCAGAAAAACCAGGGTGACAGGCTTGTGGTGTTCACTGTGTGCAGAAGGCTTACTGTGACCCTGTTCAGCATGAAACTGCTTTGTCAGCAATGCACGAGTAAAAACCACCCCAGCTTGGCTCTTACTTGGCAGCTGCTGCAGCCACACAACTTAGTAAGATATCTTTGGGTTTTTACCAGCTTAGTCTTTAGTAAATAAATTCCAAGTGGACACTAAACAAGTATTTCACTAAGACATGATGAAATGTTAAAATTAAAAGCAAGTCAGACTGCAGCTGTAATTATACTACATTAGAAATTCCAGTTGGTGCGGATCCATTCACTATATAGAGAGAAATTTGTAATCAAGGTAATTACAAAGAGCATTTGTTTCCTGCATGCTTTTCCAGACTTGAAACCAACAGAGTTGACTACATGGGAAGTTGACTAGGGTGAACTCGGAATTCACTCTCTCAGGCAGGAGACTAGTTAAGGAGTGTTACTGATAAAAAAGAAGAAAAGTTATACAACATTGATTATTATAAATTACTTTGTTCTCATCTGCTTTCAGCATTTGTCTCTTACAAGTCTTCATCCATTCCTGTAGAAACCTAACTCTTTTTCCATTCCCCTGTGGCAGCTCCCATCCCTAGTGATGGTTCGAGTGCATGGGGCAGCCCTTGATGCGGAACAGGTGGATGTGGAGGTGGGCAGCAATTCTGGCTGCACACCCTGACACAGTATCGGAGCAGGTTA
Source organism: Progne subis subis (assembly GCA_022316685.1). NCBI lineage: Eukaryota > Metazoa > Chordata > Aves > Passeriformes > Hirundinidae > Progne > Progne subis. Next base: position 17,884 of record JAKJHU010000299.1, on the reverse strand, counting down.
AACAGGGACAGGATCAGGGCAATCCAGAGGACAATATACTTATCAATAAAGCTGTTAAAACATTTGGTCAAGGAACAGCAAGGCTGGGCTTATGAATGCTGTGTCATATAAATACATTTCACTCTTGGTCATGTGGGCAACTACCAGTTGATTTGTGATCTTGGCAGCCACAAAGCCAAAAGTCAGGATGTAGAGGCAGAGATGCCTCTCAAAGAGCTGCACAGCAGATTTCTTGTAGATCATTGCAGCCAAGGCAATCACGGAGCCAATATGAAGAAAAGGTGAGAGGACACTTGTTCCTGCTAAAGTGGATCCATTTTTGCCAACTGCACCTGAATATTCAGTCTTGGAATCAGAGATTGCTAAAAAGATGGTCCTCCAACCACTGCCAGTAAATGCATGATTATTATGAAGATTTGTACGTCAGCCACATCAATCATGCCAAAGTTCAGCGTTCCTGAGACATACATCTGTCAGTGTTCGCAGTAAAACATGAATGTCACAGCAAAACAACAGAAGAACATCCAATCAGGGTTGGTGTCCAGCTGCACAACATTACAAGTTTCCAAAACCACAAAGACTGTGGACAATGAATCACAGCTATGATCAAAAAGCTCTCTTAACGGAGTGCTGCTATTTGTCCTTCTTGCTTGTTTTCCATCTATAGCATCCAGGGACTGTGTTGAGGGTTAAGTTCTCCTGTAGAATTTTCCCCCCCATGAGTTGCTAGGAGATTTTAAGTAGTGATAGTTAAGCGGTGCTTAACCTGACAAAAGAAGTTGATCACTTGGTTTTGGGGGAGGGAGGAGGCTCCCGGGAGAGCTGAGGTGTGGACTCACTGCTCTCAGTCTTCTGGGGAGCACAGTTCGGGCGACTGCTGGCTGCCTGGAGTCCACAGTTAACGGAGGAGTTTGGTCCTGGGAATTCTACCATCTGTTGGAGCGCCCAGGAATTTGGAGTTTCTTCGCTGCCCTGCTGGATTTTGGGTCAGCCCGGGTCCAGCCGCTGCGGCTTCTCCGGCACTGCCCACTTCGTCTGCCAGGGCACCCCCCTGCCTGCCGAGGACAATCCACCACGCCCGGCTTCCAGCAATCAGCGCCGGAGTTTCCACTGTTTGCCCTCGGGGTTCTTGGTTCTGTTTTACTATTATTATAATTGCTGTTGTTTTTTGTCTGTCCTGTTATATTTACTAGTAAAGGACTGTTATTCCTTTTCCCCATAGCTCTGACTGAAAAGTTTTTTTTTTAATCTTCCAAATTATAATAACACGGAGGAAAGGATTTGAATTCCTCATTTCCTAGAGAAGCCTGCCTCTCCTTAGCAGACACCTGTCTTTTTCAAACCGAGACAGACTGGAATGCCACAGGCACAAGCAATGAATGTCCAGGAAGGTGCCTGCCTTTGAAGCTGTTGAGCAGTAACATACCAATAACAGAGTTGTAAATATATTATTAACAGTTTGATGATGGTGATCAGATTGGGGGCAGTCCAGGCTGGAGAACTGATATCTGCAGTATGAATCCAATCTAACATTGTTCGAGCACTTTTCAGATTTCAAGCTGTGCTCTTTTACTGTGGGTTTTTTTTTGCCTGTTGCAAGATTTTCCATTCATGCTGCTCACACACAGGATTGCCATCTCTGAACATGACAGGACACGCTACAGGACATGCCATGTGTCCTGTGGGTTCCCACTGTCCTTCTAGTATAGCATCACCTAGAATTTTGGACCATCGAGTCACGGGGGGGCAGGTGAAGGTATTGCCCTGGGAACTGTTTTCTCCAGTTTGTTCTAGCAATTGTTGCATTGGAGTTAACTGGGAGCTGAATGATGTTGGCTCCTCCTGATTTTTAGCATTTCTTCTAGATAGTTCTTGGGCTTTTTCCAGCAGCAGCTTAGCTGCTGCTTGCCCTCGCTCATCCAGGCCTTGCATCACTGCCTGAATTTGATCAGTCAGTTCTTTTAAACCAATCGTGGGTTCTGCCGGGGGTTCTGCTCCATCATTGGGGTCCTCGTCTAATTCCGCCAGCAGCGGAACATTGTCGGGGGAAGGTGGTCGACAGCAGGGGTCACCGGTTCCCCGCTCTTGGTCGACTGGTGTCTCTTCGGGCATAGCCGAGAAAGGGGGGGGGGGGGGGGGGGGGAACTTTGCACATGCATTGTGGGAGTGGCGGCGCTGGGAGTAGCGGCGGGGGGGTGGTGCGGACTGCCAGGGGCCGCTTCCTCCTTGTCCTGCCTGTTGCTGTGGGGCGGCCGGGGTGGCAGGCACTATGAAGCCACTGTCGCGGAGGGACAGGGGCGGTCCGCGGGCCGGGACCGGCAAGCCGGGCATCGGCCAGCAACGGTGCCGGGGCGCCGGAGGCGGCCAGAGGGCACGGCAGGGGCCCCGTGGCGCGTCCCCGACTTCGCAGTGCTGCGGAGTTGTTAAATGTCCATTTCCCCACGCCCAGTTAATCAGCTTTTGCAGTACTTTTTCTGCTACTGTTTTTCCTCTCTCAGAGAGTATAATAATAAATAACTTCAATGCGGCAGCAAATTCGCATTCCATGCTTGCCGTCGTCAATGGGGCAGGGAAGTGAGTACTCGAGCCTTCCACCTTTTTGCAAGAAAACTGCCCCCTGTTCCCCTTACCAGCTCAGCCTCGCACTCTATTTGCAAGGACGGTGAGCTTCTGCCTCAATGCTGATGCATCTCTCTGCAGATCAGCGTCTGACCGCTATTTTCCGGAGGGTCTCACCTCAATGCATCTGTAGGTGAGTTCAGCGTCAAACCGCTCAGTGTCCCACTGCTAATTTTCTCCTCTAGGTCGTCACCCCAAGGTCCCTGTTTGGGCACCAATTGAAGGTGATTTTTGAAAAGAAAGAAAAACAAAATGAAAATAAAAACAAAAACACGGGGAACAGCCAGAGTCAGACACCTTCTTCACAGAAGTAGTGGTGAATGCTCCATTTATTGAGGGTACACAGGGTTCTTTTATACATATATCATTCTTGTGCACAAGCTGTTCACACGGCATTTTACTACTCGCTATTGGCTAGTGTTATCTGCATAAGCATTCCTTTGCAGTTACCTGTTTACACTTTGTTGAGGGAAAAAGCTGTTTCTCAGGCTCATTGTCCTGGTTCTCAGGCTCAGCATCCTTGACAGTGCTAAAACAACAGAACTTTCCCAGCATTGTCAGGCCTCTTTGTGTCTGTCTCTAAAAATCCTGCTACGTTTGGAGGCAAATTGAATTGAGATACATTAAGTTTTAAAGGTATCAATGCCATTGCTGTTTGCACCTTTCGAACAACTTGTTGGGCTGTCCAGTCTGCCTTTCTATTTCCCTCACAAATTTTGTAACTTCCTGATTGGTGTGCTTTACAGTGTATAATTGCTACTTGTTCAGGTTTTTGTACTGCTTTTATCAATTGCAGGATTGCATCTTGATGTTTAATGTGCATTCCCTGAGAAGACAGCAGTCCTCTCTCCTTCCACAGTGCTCCATGTACATGCACCACTCCAAAAGCATATTTTGAGTCAGTCCATGTTATAAATGAGATAGACCAAATTTTTAGAAATCAAAATTTAGAATTTTATTGAGAGACAAAATAACAGTCTCGGACAGCCACAATTAAAAGGACAGTGTCGAGCCCGGGATTTCGGCACTGGGTGAACGAGATGACACACTCTGTCAGTATGTCACCTCCCCAAGTTCACATTTTGGGACTGAAGCAGTCTCCTTTTATACACCGGATCGCAGAAGAGACGAGGCTTCTATGTCGTCTTTGTTCGCAGCTGCTTAATTGATTATTCATGCTCGGGTCTAGGAGTCTTGAATGGTTTTTCCGGGGTTAACAATGACCTTAATGGTTGAGCCCAGGTGTGTAGCTGATATGATAATGTCCAGAAGAGTCCGATGAGATATGAGGAGATATGATAATGTCCGGAGGAAGCAGGTGAGCTACATCTCTGATGTAATCAGTGGTTCTTGAGTAGCTTATCTGTTCCTCCAGGGGCTTTTGTGTTCCTTTCAGGGTTTCCCGGCAGTGGCACATTACTGAAATTCCTCTCTCGTCCTTGTGGCCCTAGTCAGGGGTTTTTGCTGCCAGCAGAAATATTTGTGCATTATTTTTGTTAATTCCACCTGAGGCCAGCTCGGGGTCCATGGGTAAGGCTGCAATCTGCATCCCTTGGACCACTGTGTGGATCAATCTGATCAAACATGGTATTAAACAGGGTAAAAAGATTAGTCCAGCTACAGAGCATAAAATGAAAAATCCCACTTTCTTCCACCACTCTCCTGTCCCAAACAATTGGTCCTACCAGGAAGCTTGAAGTATCGAATTCCATTTCTGCACTGGGATGTGAGCAACTTTCTTGATTTCTGCTGCTAAACCTCTAGTCGTTTCCCCATAGTCATTGATCTCTATACAACATTCAGAGTCATTACATTTCCCGCACACACCCCCCTCTTCTGCGAGTAAGTAATCCAAGGCAATTCTCTTCTGGTAGACAAATGCCCTCATTTGGGAGTGCTGTCGGGCTAACAGTTCTAAGGCATCTGAGGTATGATTTGAAACTATTTCAACTACAGCTTGTAGTCTAATTAATCGGTTTAGTAAGTACACGGGGGTTCTATATCTCCAGCTCCCATCTTGAGCCCAGGTGGCAGGGCTATAGTATTCTATAATGTGTTCAGCGGACCATTCCTCATTGCCCCATTTCTGGTTTCCTCCTGCCTGAGGGAGCTCCCTTTTTACCTCTCTCCTTTCACGGCTGAGGGTCTCGTATAAGGGGGCTCCTAGGAGGCTGCTACCTGACCTCGGTAAAATGAAGAAGGAGGGCCTGATCATTCCCAGGGTACAGGAGCCTTTCCATTTCCGGGGTAGCTCACTATAAGCTTTCTTTCCGCAGATCCAGTAAATACCACTTGGAGCTTTCCGTTTTATATCTACGCTTTCTGGTTTTTCCCAGAATTCTTTTAGGTCTGTTAGAGAATAATAAGGATTAGCATTAGCAAAATCATACCAACATAATTCAATTTCTTCTATCCAGTTACATCCTTTTTTCTGTTTCTTGCTCTAATACCCGCTTGGGTCTTTGGGTTGCCACACCTTGGTTTTATTGTTTGAATTCACCGTCAGTGTGGACAGACAAGGGGTGTAACCTACGATTTCAATGAAAGCACTTCCTTCTCTACTAAGGCAAATGGTCCCTATTACCCTTTTGTCTAAGGTCCATCCCTCAGGTCGAGTCATTGTTTTTAACACTTTGTTATCCCATTTTAGGATTTGCTCGGGGGCTAAACTTTCTCCTTTCCAGGGCCATCTCTCAGCGGATTTCAAACCTCCACAAATCCAGCAGTTAGTTAGCCCTAGTTCTGTGGCTATTTCCTGTACTAGGTCTAAAAAGAGATTTTTGTTAGTAGTAGCAAGACTCCAATCATTAGATTGTTTCTCTAGCTGCTCGTATTGTTCACTAAGCGTTCTCATTCTCTCCTGCTCCATCTTCTTTCTTTTGGTTTCTAATTCTTGTTTTCTCAGTTCTAACGCCACTTTCTTTATTTTGTTTTCAGGGTCGAGTCCCTCCTCATCCTTAGAAAAACAGAATACCTTATCTAGTTTCAGGCAGACCTTATCATCGTTATCATTTAGTAGATCTAGCAGAATAGGTCCATGGTTCAGGGAAGGGGCTTGAAGTTTCTCGTTTCGCCCCACCCAGTATGTTTTCCCATTTAAAGTACACATTTCTAGTTTACTTTTTTCATAACATAGTTTGTTCACTTGCAAATATCCCACAAAGATAGATTCTGGCTTTCCCCCAATCCAGATAGTTTTATTACAATCTCTACACACGGGAATGATGGACATTTTGCTAAGTTCCCTCCTTTTCCTGGATACTGCCACCGGGTGATAGGTTTTCTCTTGCTGGTTATTAATTTGAGACCCATTGTTATAGTTATCAGTTTTTCCTCCTCCCCTGTCAGAACGGTTAAGGCATACCCCCAGGTTAGTGTTCTGGCTCCAGGTATTTTTTTGCTCAGTTTCTTGTGGGTTAATTTCCTTCCCCAGTCTCTCCTGAGGAGTGGGGAGGCCATTCGTGAGGTACACGGCTTGACTCAGGATCACCAGAGTTACCCATAGGCGTATCCCTCTGCCCTTCCCTACGCCCATTGGGGTGCCACCAACGGTGGGGTAAGCCATCTTCTTGGCAGCAGGGATATTCTTCCGGGCCCCCGTGGGTGCTTCTCTGAGCATACCGTCTTTTATACTGTTCCCACTTGGCTAATTTCACCTGGTCAGAATTACAGGGTACCTTCACTGTTCGTCTACATTCAATTGCAAGTGGTTCTGCCTTTTTATTCAACTTTCCCCTTATCCCGTTTGTGAAATAATGGAACCACTCAAAGGAATCTAATTCAAAAAAACCTGCTTCGGTAGCAATGTACAGAAAAAGGTCGGTAAGATTTCGTTCTTGTTCTAAGCAGTTTTCACACAAACTCCAAGGCTTAATTCCATGATAACAATGAGTTACCCAAATTTCCCCACAATACCCGCACTTGAAATGAGCAAAAGGATAGCAGGGACACCCTGCTTGGTTACAACTTAGCCGGTATCTGTCGGTCATCGGGGGTCTCGATGAATCTTTAACTTTAAGTCTCCTGGAGCTGAGGTTACTTTCCACTGAGGAGGGCTATCTTGCTCTTCAATTCTTTTTACTCGCGATGCATGGGTCCAACCTCTTTCGGCAGTTCTCACGGCTGTGTTGGTGGTGAGGAGAACAAGAAAAGGTCCTTCCCAATGAGGTGACAAAGGCGTCTCTTGCCACGCTTTTATCAGTACTTTGTCCCCAGGCTGGATCAGATGAATAGCGAACCCCAGAGGTGTGCTTTGGGCTATCAGTCCACGTTTTCGGAGTTCCTGTAAATTTTTATTTATTAAGACAAGATAAGATTGGACTTGGCAGTCTTCCACTCGCGGGTGGCTGACTGGCATTCCATGTTCATATGGCATTCCATATAACATTTCAAAAGGGGATAACCCAGACTCTGAGTGGGGTTGTGTTCTAACATTGAGGAGAGCTAAAGGTAGGCATCTTATCCAAGACATCTTGGTCTCTAGCATAAGTTTGGATATGTGAGCTTTTAATGTTTGATTCATCCGTTCCACCTGTCCCGAGCTCTGGGGGTGCCAGGGTGTGTGATATTCCCATCTGATCCCTAAGGCATCTGCTAGGAGTTTTATAATTTTGGAAGTGAAGTGTGTTCCCTGGTCAGAATCAATGGAGTCAGGGATCCCATATCTAGGTATGATATCTTCTAATAACCTTCTTACTACTGCCTGAGCTGTAGCTCTGGGGCTGGGGTATGCTTCCACCCAGTGGGTTAATTGGTCCACTATTACTAATAGATATTTATGCCTTCCTACTTTTGGTAACTCAGTGAAATCTATTTGAACTCTCCCGAAGGGGCGGTAAGCCAAAGGGCGTCCCCCCGGTGTGTCCCTTCTACTTCTTGATTTATTTATTTTCTGACATGTCATGCAACCTTGGACTTCCTGCTTTGCTATTTCGAAAATACCTTTACATCTAAAGAATTTTAGGAACTGTTCGGCTAATGCTTGAGTTCCCCAGTGAGTCTGCAAGTGTAGTCTCTTTAGTATTCTCCGGGCATAGGCTTTTGGAAGTAATTCCCTGCTATCAGGTAATTTCCATTTTCCCTCAGTCAAGGTTCCCCCTATTTTCTTAAAATCTTCAATTTCCCTTTCAGTGGGTTGTGGGGGAAAGTCCTGAGGTTCCCCCCCCCCCCCCCCCCCCCGGGGATTCTCTGGGACGCTTAGTGTGAGAAGAGCTGCTCTTCTGGCTTCCTGATCAGCTAAATTGTTTCCCCTTGTTCTAAATTGCAGTCCTGTTTGATGACTTTTCACATAAATCACTGCGATAGCCTGAGGCTCCCTTATCGCTTTTAGTATCTCCCTTATCAGATCCTCATGTACTAGACTTTTTCCCCGAGTATTTATTAATCCTCTTTCTTCCCATATCTTTCCAAAAGTATGCACCACCCCAAAAGCATACTTAGAATCAGTAAAAATGGTTCCTATTCTTCCACGTAGTTCCCTCAGAGCCTGTAGTACTGCATACAATTCACAAGCCTGTGCTGACCAAGATGTGCTTAAAGGTCCTGACTTTATCACCTCCCCCGTCTTCCCATTTATAATAGCATAACCAGATTTTCTTTTCCCTTCTATGACTCTAGCTGAGACATCTACAAACCACTTTTCTCCTTCCTCTAGCTCCTCGTCTTCAAGATCTGCCCTTACCTTTGTTTGTAACTCTGTTAAATCCGAGCAATTACGGGTGGGCTCCCCGGATGCTTCTCTAAAAAGAAACTCTGCCGGATTATTAGCTTTTGTTGTCCTTAACTCGAGTTCAGGGACATGAATGAGAATGGCTTCATATTTTAAAAGTCTAGCATCCGTAAGCCATTTTTCTGCCTTCTGTTGTAAAATCGTTCTTACATCGTGTGGAGTGTAAACGACCAGGGGAGCTCCAAAAGTTATTTTCTTGGCTTCCTCCACTAGCAATGCTACTGCTACTATAGCTTGTAAACAGGTGGGCCAACCCCGGCTTACAGGGTCTAATAATTTAGAAAGATAACCTACCGGTTTCTTGTCTCCCGCCCAATCCTGTGTGAGAACCCCATGTGCTGTGTGATTGCTTACATCAATGAATAGTTGGAATTTTTTATTTACATCTGGGAGGCTCAAAACAGGGGCTGCTATCAAAGCTTCCTTTAATCGCTGCAGACCCCTATCATCCTGTTCAGTCCACTTTACCTTTTCTGTAGTTAACTTCTCGTACAGGAATTTTACCTTTTCACTATATCCTTCTATCCACTGCCTGCAGAATCCTAGAAGTCCTAATAATTGGCGTACCTGCCTTTTGGTCTTTGGGGAAGGTAGCTCCAATATACCAGATACCCTTTCCGGATCCAACTTTTTCTTTCCCCTAGTGATCCAGTGCCCGAGATATTTAACTTCAGGCTCTGTGAACTGTAATTTCTGCTTTGAGACTTTTAAACCCTTTTCCCCCAAAAAGTTCAACAACTGAATGGTACATTCTCTTACATCATCCTCGGTTTCCCCAGCAACTAACAAGTCGTCTACATATTGCAAGATTTTTGTCCCTCCTCTCGGGGAGAACTGACTCAATAATTGCTCTAAAGCTTGCCCAAATAAGTTGGGAGAGTCTACAAAACCCTGAGGCAGGGACGCCCATCTTAACTGCTGCTTACGATTTGTCTCAGGATCTTCCCATTGAAATGCAAAGAGATCGCGACTGCCTTCGGCTAAAGGGCAGGTCCAAAAGGCATCCTTTAAGTCAATCACACTATACCAAGTATCCTCTGGGGAAACCCTATTCAGAAGCGTGTATGGATTGGCTACCACAGGAAACCAAGATTTGGTTCTTTCATTTATTGCTCTCAGATCCTGTACCAGTCTATAACTCCCATCAGTCTTTCTTATGGCTAATATCGGGGTATTGTGTCGGGACATGCATGGTTCCAGTATTCCCTTACTGATTAAGTCATCGATTATGGGCTTCAACCCCTTCCTCCCTTCCAGGGGAATTGGATACTGTTTTCCCCTTATGGGGTCCCCTGGTCTCTCGATTTCAATAGTAATAGGGTCCATGTTCAGTCTCCCGGCTTCCTTCCCCATATGCCATACTTCTGGGTTAATTTTCTGTTCATCCTCACAGGTTAGTTTATAGACACTAACTACCAACTGTGAATTTCTCACAATCAGGTTAATCCCCAAAGCTACCATCAGATCCCTGCCCAAGAAGTTATAAGCCACTTCTTCCACTAAAAGCATATCCCCTAAACAAATTTTATTCTCTGCTTCAATTTCTACATTCTTCACTATAGGAACCTTAAAGGGCTCCCCTCTAGCTCCTATGACTACCATAAATTCTTTGCTCACTGTGCACCCTGGAGGCAACTGTTTAAAGGTACTTTTTTTCCGCTCCAGAATCCACTAAAAAGTCCATTTTTGCTCCTTTGGGTCCAATTTTAAGGGTTATCAGGGGCTCCCGTGATGTTAAGGACCCTAAAATAAAAAGCCCCCGATGCCCCTAGTCCTCTTTAAACATTTTCTCATCCTGGATTCTTTTCTTACAATCTCTCTTTATGTGCCCCTTTTTCTTGCAATAAAAACACTCTGGCCCCTCCCCCTGATCCACTAGGGCCCCTTTCTGTGGACGGGCTGGTCCCTTCGAGGGTCCATTCTTCGGGATTCTTCCTGTATTTTGGGGACGATCCTGCTTTTGGGCTTCCCTTACTGCAGCCACCAATACTCTAGCCTGCGCCTTTTGTTTTTCTTCATCCCTCCTCATATATATTTTCTGAGCTTCCCTCAGCAATTCTTGTAACCCCTTCTCCTACCACCCCTCAATTTTCTCCAATTTCCTCCGTATGTCCTCCCATGACTTTGCCACAAATTGGGTTTTCAACAACACCTCCCCCACAGGGGAATCAGGATCTGTCCCAGAGTATACTTGGAGACTTTTTCTTAATCTCTCCAACCACTCTGTAGGGGTTTCCTCTTTCCCCTGACATTCCCCGAATACTTTGCTCAAATTCTGCCCCCGAGGTACCGCCTCCCTGATTCCCTGTATTATTATGTTTCTCAAATCAATCATATTCCTTCTACCTTCTTCAGTCTGAGCATTCCATTGGGGATCCTGGCTTGGCCATTTTTGATCCCCAGGTGTACTCTGAGGGTTCCTCCGTTCCCACTCCCACACCCCCGCTTGTCTTATCATTTCTCTTTCCTCAGTATTGAACAAAGATCTTAAGATTGCGGTGAGATCTTCATACGAGTAGATACTGGTTCCCAAAAATTCGTCCAACCTTTCAGACACTCCTAAGGGGTCATCCATAAGCCTTCCCATTTCTTTTTAAAATGCTCTTACATCGTTAGTATTAATTGGGACATTTACGAAACCGATAACACCTGGGGCTGTGGGAACTTCCCTTAAAGGTAAGAGGTTAGTCTTATCACACCCCCCTTCGCTTTCTACCTCATTTAACTTTTTAGTTGTCTCCGAGTTCTCGCAGGTGGAGTATGCTTATTTTCTATTAAGGCTGGCGGGGTAGGGGTCGTGGGGCCAAGGAACGTTGCTAAGTCTAGCTCAAGGGGTTGAGCATCGAGGAGAGGGGTAGGAGGAGGGAGAGATTGGGGTATCCCTTGTGAAGGACGGGGTGCAGGGACGGGCTCCAGGGCAGGAGGGAGCCCTGTTGATGGGAATGGAGCCACCCCTTGTGGGAGTTGTGGCTCCAGCGGAGGAGCAGAGGGTATTGGTGCGGGGCTGGGGGCCCCCTGTCCCGAGGGGAATCCCACTCCCACGGGGTCCTGAGGGTTTCCTAAGTTTGGAGGGGGTGGAGGCGATGGTACAAGGTAGGGCGGGGGAAGGTTTTCTAAAGGATCCCATCCATCACCCGAGGTGGCCCCAGGTCCCCTTAGTTTCACCGGCAAGAGCCGCGCATCAATTTCTCCCCAAACAAGTGCATAATCCTGTTCTTCCTTGCTTCCTCCCCCCTTCACATTATTTACTAAAGCCGCACAAATCCATTTTTCAAATGTACCAAAGACAGGCCATATCACATGATCCCATACTTCCACCCCTCCCCATACTTCGATACAGTAATGAATCATTTGTCTTTTTGACCTCCTCCTTCTCATGGAACATTCCTCCCAATGTTCTAACATCCACCCCAAAGGACTTTCGATCGGGATTTATGGGATACCTTTTACCGTTCCCTTCTTAGATATTCCTTTAGCTCCTTCCTTGGGTTTACTTTTCCCTTGTCCCATAATGTAAATTCACCGGTTACTGGCCCTTTAAGGGTGATCGATCCCTTTCGGGGTTTCCCCCGGTGATTACGAGCTCTGTTCCACTACTTACTCTCCCCTGGACCGCTCCTGGTCCGAGGCTGAAAGGTTTACCAGCCCCGGAACTCTCATGTGGACGTATCCTTCCCTTTCAGCCTTCCTGTGACCGATCCCCCCACTGAAACCCCCCCCGAGTTTCTGGGCTTGACGTGTGAGGTGCGTGTTTTCACTCCCGAAACTTTCACTTCCCCTGCAACCGACCACACCCCTCGCGGGGAAGTGGAACTGCGATTCTGGGGTCCCCACTCGCTTCGTGATAAAATCACGTCTCACTCACACGCTCGGTCACTCCTACTCAACCACGCAATACTTACGATCCTTTTCCTGCGTGGGCTCTTCGTGCACGTAGATTTTTACGAGTTGATTTTCTTCGCCGCGGCTTCGGAGGGTCTGTTCCCCAGACCCCCCTTTGAGTTCCCTTTGAGCTCGCACCTAACCTGAATCCCTTTTAACTGTGGCTTTTTGTTTTTAAGTTCGTCGTGTGGCCGATCGATTCCACACGGCCCCGCTGACTCTGCGAGGCTGCTGAATTTCAGCAGGGCGCCTCCTGGTCAGGGACGGGGGTCCGAGGGTCCCAATATCATGCCAGAATCATGTCAGGGTCACCAGAATTGTTATAAATGAGATAGACCAAATTTTTAGAAATCAAAATTTAGAATTTTATTGAGAGACAAAATAACAGTCTCGGACAGCCACAATTAAAAGGACAGTGTCGAGCCCGGGATTTCGGCACTGGGTGAACGAGATGACACACTCTGTCAGTATGTCACCTCCCCAAGTTCACATTTTGGGACTGAAGCAGTCTCCTTTTATACACTGGATCGCAGAAGAGAACGAGGCTTCTATGTCGTCTTTGTTCGCGGCTGCTTAATTGATTATTCATGCTCGGGTCTAGGAGTCTTGAATAGTTTTTCTGGGGTTAACAATGACCTTAATGGTTGAGCCCAGGTGTGTAGCTGATATGGTAATGTCCAGAAGAGTCCGATGAGATATGAGGAGATATGATAATGTCCGGAGGAAGCAGGTGAGCTACATCTCTGATGTAATCAGTGGTTCTTGAGTAGCTTATCTGTTCCTCCCGGGGCTTTTGTGTTCCTTTCAGGGTTTCCCGGCAGAGGCACGTCACTGAAATTCCTCTCTCGTCCTTGTGTCCCTAGTCGGGGGTTTTTGCTGCCAGCAGAAATATTTGTACATTTTCTGTATGGCTTTTACAGAATATAAACTTACATGAATTAACCTTAAAATATCTCACAGTCTTTATTTGAACATGTGCAACTTATACTTTATATGGGTGTATTAAAATACAGACATATTCCACACGAATTAATCTTAGACATTTATCACAGTCCATATGTTTACCTTTTTCCCTTCACTCAATTCTAGTGCTCTTGTTAAGGCAACTAGTTCTGCCCTTTGGGCAGACGTATTTGGTGGTAATGCTTTTGTTTCCACTACTGTACTGATTGTTGTTACCGCATATCCAGCATATATGGTTCCGTTCTCCACGAAGCTGCTTCCATCTGTGAATAACTCTCATTCTGGTTGCTCTAACAGGACATCTTTCAGGTCTTCTCTCGCCGAATAGGTATACTCTATTACTTCTACACAGTCATGCTCTTATGGGCCTTCTTCAGTTGTGGTACTTAGGAACAAAGCTGGATTCAAAAGGTTAGTTGTCTTTAACGTGACATCATCCTGCTCAGTCAGGATTACCTGGAATTTTATCATCCTGCTTGGAGATAGCCAATGGCCCCCCTTTTGCTCTAAAACAGTGGTTACCATGTGTGCCACATAGACATCTATGTGTCTTCCCATTGTGAGCTTCCTGGCTTGTATTAACATTCCAGTGGCTGCGACTGCCTGCAGACATGAAGGCCACCTGGCACTTAAATTGTCAAGTTGTTTGGAAAAATAGCCCACCAGCCTTTTCCAGCTTCCCAAACATGGGGTCAGGACTCTCAGTGCCAAGCGCAGCCTTTCATGTACAAACAGCTGAAAGTCTTTAGACAGATCAGGTAACTCTAATGCTGGGGCAGTTGTCAGTGCTTCTTTCAATTTTAGGAAGGCCTCTTTCTGTGGTTTGCCCCAGGTGAACGGCTGCATCTTCTGAGCTTCATACAGGGGTTTTGCAATTAGTTCATAGTCCATGATCCACAGACGACACCACCCTGCCATCTCAAGGAAGACTCGCAGCTCGTGGAGATTCTGGGGCTCTGGAATAGCACAAATAGCTTGGATATGGTTAGTACCCAGTTTTCTCTGTCCTTGTGAGATTTCACATCCCAGGTAAATTACAGTCTGTTGGGCAATTTGTGCCTTTTCTCTAGACACTTTGTATCCTCCCATTCCCAGTGAATTTAAAATCTCAATTGTTACCTTTATGCAGGTTGCCTTTTCTTCTGTCGCAATCAGTATATCATCAACATACTGTAACAAAAGGTATTGTTCTCTTGGTACTTGCCCCTCTTTGGTTCAGTTCTCCAGTTCCTTTGCCAGTTGGTTTCCAAATAGGGTGGGAGAGTTCTTAAATCCTCGGGGGAGTCATGTCCAGGTGAGCTTCCAAATTACTAAATCTCCTGGGGAAAAAGGTACCTTTACAAAAACCGGTCCATCCACCCCTACTCCTTGTCTTAAAGGGGCAATTACAGTTCTCTTTTGTTTGCCTGATCTTAATAAATCCTTTCCTGTCCTGGGCCAAACCGGGGCCAGTTTTGACCGCGTTCGATGAGATACCGGGGTTACTGGTTTATCGTCATTGCTCTCACTACTATCTGCTCCTTCTGCACCCTCCCCATGTCTCTTTATCACAGTTAAATCTTGGTCATTTCCTGGGGAAGAAGGGGCGGTCAAAGATGGCAGAGGAGGGTACAGGGAGACAGGAGCAGGTGAAGGAGGCATTGGTGGGAAAGGAGGGTATCCTTGAGCAGGAGTAGGTGGGGAGGAGGGTATCTTTCAGCAGGGGGGTAAAGTGGATCAGGTGCAATAGGGACAGGTGAGGTAGGGCCAGATTCCCCTGATTCCTTGGGGGCTACTAACAATCCACCCTCCATATCATCTTTCTGATATAAACTTTCATCCAATGCCAAGCGTTCTAAACAGCGCTTTCCTTGGACACAAGCCATGCACTTATTTTTTTCAGGTACTTTAACAATCATTAACCTACACTCAGCCAGCCACTCTGGCTTTTCCCGTAAACAGAAAAACAAATCAACACATGGAACTTCATCCCATTTCCCTTCCCATTTACAAAACATCAATAACTGAGAAATCATGTTAGATTCCAAAGACCCATTTTCTGGCCACATTTTCCCATCCTGCAAGACATATTTTGGCCACCAAGTGTTACAATAATCAATCAACTTAACCTTACGTAACTCTTGCCCAAAATTACCCTGTTTCCAATGTGCTAATAAGCACCCCAAAGGAGGAGTGTGCGGTAAGGGGGCATTGCCACCCAAAATCACTTTAAGCTTCTCCATGTTACAGCTACAATAGACCACTGATGCCAAACCTGCAACACTTTCGCAATTGTCTAATGGAAGGCGCCTAGGCAATTACCAGGAATTCCTTCGCCCAACCACGTGTAGCTTTTGCTGTGTCTTGCTAGCAGGCAACCAGACCAGAGTAAAAGCACATTACCTTTCTCCAGGGGACATTGTGAGCAGCGGGGGGTCCCGGTGCCGATGGGCTCCACAAGAATGCCTCGGTGCCAACTGGAGTGTGATCGGGTTGCCAGGTCCTCAGCAGCACTCACAGGGTCCCATCTGGGTCGCCAAAATGTTAGCATTGAGACACATAATAACAGGATGATTATATGCAGGTGCTTTTATTGAAGAGCTCTGGGAATCAGGGGTGCAAACCCAAATCTGACTCCAACATAGATTTGAAATGGACATGTTTTTATACCCTTTTCATTATATAACTATATATTAATTATTAAACCCACATTGTTCTATTGTATACATTGATCTTATCCAACATGACTTCCTGTAATTTTCATCAGGGCCCCCAAACATCCTTTCTCATGATTCTTGTTATGATTACATTGTTTCTCATGATTCTTATTACGATTAAACAATAATCATATTCAATTACCAAACAATTATTACATTTAACAATCATATCATTTTTCATATGATGATTATGCAGGTGCAGTTTCACATGATCGAATAAAGACAGAGCTCAACATTTGTTCCCAGGGCCTAGTTCTCTTTCCCAGGCTTACTAGACCCAACCTTTCTTTCCACCCCCCCTGAATCTGTTGTATACAATTCCCATGATTTTTAGACACATTTTAACCCTATGCTATCACCTTAACCTTACTTTGTTGTTCTTCAACTCTCAGCAGTCCCACAGCAGAGGGGTTGTCTGAGAGACCAGGCAAGGTATTCAGTTGTCTGATGTCTTCTGTCTCTACAGCAGCTATCCCAAAAGCCCAACGATATCCTTTTGGGTCTTTGAAATATCCATTTCTGAGATAGTCTATGCCAAGGATGCATGGAGCCTCTGGGCCAGTCACTATGGGGTGCTTTTGCCACCCATTCCCGGTTAAACTCACTTCGGCCTCCAATACAGTCAGCTGCTGGGACCCTCCTGTCACCCCAGAAATAGAAATGGAGTCTGTTCCTACATACCTCAATGGCATCAGGGTACATTGGGTGCCAGTGTAAACCAAAGCCGTATATTTTTGTGGGTCAGATGTGCCAGGCCATTGGATCCACACAGTCCAATAGATCTGATTGTCCCTTTCCTCTACCTGGCTAGAGGCAGGGCCCCCCTCTTCCTGGTCATGGTACACGTTGCTCTCTTCCTGTAAATATGTTCCTGAGGTCTCTTCAAGAGGATCAGTCATATCATCCTTCTTATACCATCTGGAGTTCTGTGCCTGAGAGACTCAAGCAGCGTTGACTGTAGATGAGCTCCGTGTGGTAGATGTCTCTCTTTTCAGTTCATGTACCCAGGCTGCTAAGGAGGAGGTGGGTTTTCCATCCCACTTCCTCATGTCTTTTCCATGCTCCCGAAGAAAAGACTAGGGGTTACCTCATGGAGTGTATCTTCTCTCCCTGGCTGGCGGATGCCTGCTCCTAATGGCAGAGACTCTTGTTGGTTCTGGCCAGATGCGGTAAATTTCTTCCTTAAGTTCCTTTTTCAGTTTCTGATGGCCCTCTTCAATCAAGCTTCGGACTTGCTCAGCCAGCCTTGTTTCCACGGATGAGACATGGGTACGAAATGGGGCAGTGACAGTATCCTCGTAAATTCTTAGTTTATTGACCAAGACACCCACCTTGTCCTCGCCTTCCCTCCATTGCAGCGTTGGCAGGTAACGGGAGTACATCTCTGGTCCAAGCCATGCGAATCTCAACCACATCTGCGATGTGCACTGGACACCATCTGGGCTTTTAGGAAATCTCTCGTCTTCTGAGAAAATGATCTCCAGCACAGCCAGTTCCCTCAGGCATCAGATACCTTGTTCCATTGTGCTCCATTTTCCTTGGTGCGCCTGGAGGTCTTCTTTACAAAGGTATCTGTCCCTCACACTTGTTAGCAGTCACCGCCAGAGGCTGAGAGTTTCTTTGGGTTCTCCCACTTCCCTGGTCAATGACCACCTCCTGGGACAGTGATCCCAATTGCCTGGCCTCACTTCCGTCCAGACTGGTGTCATTGGCTGCAGCGTCCCATATGTGGAGCAGCCAGGTCAGGATGGACTCGTTTGTCTGGTGGGTGAATTCCCTCCGCAGGTCACACAGTTCACCCAGGGATAGGGAGCGGGTGATGATCTCTGGCTCTGTCTCTTCTGCTGGGTGCGAAGGTCCTGCCACATCCTCATCAATCACTATGTGGACTGATTTGCTCTTTGATTTCTTCTTCTCAATAGGGGCAACTGCTACCGGTTTAGGCTGTTCTGCTTCAGTGACGGTTTGTGTGGAGATGCTGATGGCACCGTTGGTT